>CANNZV010003689.1:90742-147261 GCA_947561585.1 Caprella mutica
CGTAATAAACAATAAACTTTTTCACCAATAGTTATATCTAGTTTTTTATTTTTATTTGCCATTTTTAATTTCCTTTATTATATGTTTCGTTAAAAACAATTCGTTCTTCGTTTATATCGTTAATAAATTCATCATATCTTTCTGTTAATACAAAAGATCGATATAATATTATGTCCTTATATTTCTTACGAATGCGTGTAACTCGGTTAGAGGTTAAGTCCTTGAATATTTTTTTCCTATAAACACATGTGTATTTATTTCTACCAGAAATTATCTCAGGTACCCTTTCCCTTAACACACCCTTACGATTATTTAGAATAGTTTCTTCAACACTCACACCAAACAATGAACCACGCTTAACCTCTTCTTTTGTTCTTTTAATGCTTAGATGCAGTAGTCTACCTAACTCACCATACGTAACTAGAGTACTGGTAGGTGTGTGTTCGTTCTGTTTTTTTAAGTGTTTGTCAATGATATTAGATACATGTTCCGAATCTTTATTAAGTATACATATTTCATTAGGTGATTTTCTGATTACCTCAATGTTACTAGACTCTAGCTCTTTTTTAAATAGATTTTTATTAGTCTGGTTTAAATCACGATAATTAACTATATTATTAATGTCCATTGATTCACTGTCACTAAGTATTACTTCATCACAGATATTAATAAAACATGATGCTTCTTCTTTAAGTACCCAGTTTATAATTATCTCTTTACCATATTTATCATGATATAGTTTTCTAACCTTTTCTTTTAACCCACTTCCCATATTACGATATTTTTGAATAGTGAATAAGTCAAGATATAGATGTTTATTAAGCTTAGCTTTATTGCAGTCATCGAGTGAATATTTTCTTTTACCCTTAAATAACTTACTTTTAATTTTAACATTAAAAAATTTACCTTTATCGTCAAAAACTATTTTTTTATTTGGATTTCCTGTCAGCACCATTCTCATAGCTCTAATAGATATATATTGTTTGGTATCCTTATTACCAATGCTAATATGTCTAATAGTGAAACCATCAAGATTATTTAGTATATCTTTGCCATAAGCACACCATATGTATTTAGTGCCTTTGTTGATGATTTCTGGTCCTCTATTCTGTTGTCCGAGTTTAGATGTTTTAATTATGTCTGTGATACTATAAACTTTAGAAGGTATAATATCCCAGGTTTTATCGTATTTGTTTGTAGCTATTTCATTTATAACATCTAATGGTTCTAAGTGACGCATTGCAATAGTATAAGCATCTAGTTTATTTAAAACATCTACTTTAACAGAATCGATAGATAGTGGTTCTTTGGTATTGATTTCTTTTAACCAACTTCTTATTAGGGAAATAGGAATCTTACCATTCTCACCACGTCTAATGCGTCTAAAATGTTCTAATACACCTAGCATAGAGTTCAATCTAATGAGAAGATCTGGGCGCACTGTCTTAAGACTAGGATAATCTTCTTTGTTAATCGTATTTTCCATAATCCTTAGGTCTCCTATTAGAAAAGTATTCAATTAGTATTTTCTTATCACTAGCTACAGCATTTTTGAATATACTTACTTTCTTATCGAATCCCTTAGATAGTATCTTACGAATGCCATCTAAATCATTATCCACAGAATCAAATGTGTCTGTCAAACTCTTATGCACAGCAGGAAATTCTGATTCTAATGCAGACATATCTTGTTTACCTATATGGTTTTTGTTTAATGTACTTAAAAGACTAGTAACAGTTCTTTCTATCTTGAAACCACATGTCCAAGGATATCTAGTGAATACTAAATTCTTACAACCAACATGTGACTCACACACTGGTTCATGGTCTTTAGTAACTTTCTGTTGCATATCAGCACCAAACCCAAATCTCTTAAGTTGTTTAACAAAAGCTCTGCTTAGTTTGTTAACAACCTTTAAATACTCTTCGTATATAGCAGCAGAGAAGTCACGGTCTGTTAAAGAAGGAATAGGGTAGTCTATGTCTCTTAACACCACTATGCTATCTATAGCTGTTCCATAAGTAACATTATTTGCTAACAAGTAATTCTTAGCTATATTGGCTACACTAACATGATCGTTAATGTCTCCTATATTTTTCTTTTTCTTAGCTAAATGTCTAGGCAGTATTAATGTTTTAAAATCAAGTACCACAGCATCTTTACTTTTATATTTCTTTTCACTGTATGTAACACCAATAGCTATTAATCCATCATGATATAGAAATCCCTCAAAACAATTACCATCTTCATCTGGTATCGTTTTGATAACTCTTACGTCATATCTATTTCCTAGTTTTATTGTTTTATTTTCCATTTCCGGAGTTCCTTTTTATTTATTTTATACTGCAATATCTATTGCAACAATTGTAGCTTAATATGTGTTTAATGTATAAGCCACAGAACCATTATCTAAGATTTTAACTTCTTTAGATTTTCTAGTAACCTCTAATCTATCATCCTCTAAGAACGTGACTAATGTATATATAACATTATTGGCTCTGTCAAGATTTTGTGAATAAAGCTTACCCACATATGAGTCATTTCCTATACTGAATATAATTTTAGCACCATAGTCTATGACAGGAACGCTACCACCATTTAATATACTCGGTTTTATATCTTTTACATTAACATTATTAACACTTTCTATCATTTGACATGGCACTGTTACTGTGACCATCTCCCCTTGTTTATTGTTATAACCTGTTATTGTATAAGTATTTCTATTAGGATTAATATATTGATCGCTAGTAAGTACATTAAACTTTATGTCACAATTTTCTAACTTTATAATATTTTCATTATTTAGAAATAATGTATTATTTTTGTAGTGTTCGTTATCATGTGTGTAATGTAACAAAGTATGCATTTTTTCATTTTTCATATTATCTAAATCTAAGTTTTTATGAAATAATCTCTTTATATAAGTTTCTTCTAAATTGTAACAAGCTAATTGGTACTTCAAGTACTTCTCTTACTTCTTGTAACTTATTTTCTTTACTTTCCGGAACAAAATTTTCTGAACTTTCATCTTCGTTGTGTTTAAAATTTTCCATCTTATTCTCCTTCTTCTTTTATTCGGTTACTAGCTAGCTGAAGTGTTATATCATTTTGTCTAACAAATCTATCAACACATAACGATCTATTGTAAAGTCTTTCGTATTTACCGCGAGATACTATTACCGTATCAACATTACTATTAGTAATACTAATATTATAATACTTATCATTTGTAGCACCACATCTAATCATAGACACATGTCCATCACAAGACAAGTCTCTGACATCAGTGATACCTAAGATAGTTTCTTTGATACGTTTATCGTTTACATCAATGCAGAATAATCTGTTATCTATATCTCTGCACACGATTATTTTGTTATAAGTAACATCATCTTTGATAATACCTATCTGTAAAATTTTTGTAGTGTGTGTATGTGTATGCACTACACCATCCTTAAATATAGTTACTTTTCTTTCATCTTTAAGGTCTGTGTGAGCTACAATATTTATATCTACCTTGATAGATGTCGCGTCTATGTTTGTAGGTAAACCTACAGTTTTTACTATTAGTTTCATTTCTTTTCTCCGTATTATTTCCAATACTAATTCTTAGCCTAACGGCACCAATTCTTCTTTACACTATTATAATATGTGTATATCTTTTTTTAGAAAAAAAAATAACTACATATGGAGAATTCTCCATATGTAGTTATTTAGTTAAAATTGTATAGTCTATTATAATCTATTTTGATTAATTTATCATTGAGGGTAGATAAGTCTGTGTTATCAAACATATCATAAGTACAATCACTACATTGATTCAATTTATCGATAATAAGTTTTTTATCTTTAATTCTACCATGAGTACCTGAATCAGTTGCGTACATTCTACCTAATCTACCATTACCCATATCAACACCATGTTTGTTAAGCAAGTTATTTATTATTAAGTCTAAGTTTTCTACTTTATCTAGATTTCTTATTCTAAAATATGAATGGTTATAACTTCTAACAGCATCTTTTATATTAACTCTGTATCTAGGAAATAGGTTATACTCTATATCCATACCCTCTCGTAAGAAGTCAGGTAGTTTACTAACATATGGAAGAGTTTTAGCAACTTCGTCATTTAGCGAGTCTCTACTACTTGTTACAACAAGATTATTACCCTTGTTATAGATACTCATATATGTATCCATTAAATGCATATGATTTTCATCACTACTACTTTCTGTGTGAACACTTATAGAGTTTGTTCCACGTAATGTTAACCAGTATCTGAATAAGTCAGTTATGTTAATATCAACACTTACTAATTCTCTTGCAAAATACCAAAAGTTTCTTTTACACTCTAAGTCAATGATAGAGTGTCTAATCTCTTCCGAGAACTTAGAAAACTCTTCTTTATTAGATGTTAACAATCTTTTATCCATAGTCATCAACATGAATTCATTATTCTTAACTTTATATAACTTAAGTAAACTATTCATTCTTAAGAATGACTCATTTTTAGTTTCATTGTCTATATATGCATTTGGTTTAACCGAACACATATGTCCCCATAGTTCTTTCATTTTATCTCCAGTTTAGTATTTAGGTTTTTTAATCATATCAAGGTCATATCTTGAAACAGGTTTAGATAGCGGTTCGTATTTACTAATAGACTTACCAAAGTAATGTCCTCCGAATATTCTATTTCTGGTATTTATAGTGTAAACACTTTTGTCTTCCATACCAATAATCATATCCTGCACTTCTCTTTGAGTGTGTGTCAAATCGTCATCTAATTTTTTAGTTAACCACACAGGTTCAACTTGTTCTATTTCCCTTAGATAAGAGTTTACTAGAAAATGATTAGAAACATTTGACTTATTGCGAAAGGCTCTCATTCCTGGTGTTAGTATAGTATCCCAGAAATAACCTTTACTTGTTTTAGGATAAGTTATGAAAACACCTTCGTCATATGCAACAGATACTTGTCTGTTATCTTGTTCGTGTAAACATTGTGTGATACTATCGAATGTTAGATACTCGTCATGTACACTATTGTGGGCAATTTTTCTAAGTAGTTCACTAGCACACACAGCATCACTAATTGTCATAGCAGTTACACCAGGTTTTAAAGCACCATATCTTGATGAATTAAGTATTTCAGTATTCGCTTCTACATCACTGTTACTAAGCAATGTTCTATCTATAGGAGAACCAAATGAAACGCCACTCGGGAATAAATCAGAATCTGGGTATAACATTTTTTGATAAGATTTTAACTCTTCATATCTTTCACTTTCATCATGTAGCATTTGTGAGATTTCTAAATCATGTAATCCTTTTCCAGCTATTGGCATTATCTTATCCTCCATATATTCGCTCTTAAAGCCTCTTGTACATAAAGCACATCTTTCATAACCAACTCTATATAAGCGTGTTGGTACCACATTCCACTATGTCTACTAACAGCTCTCATAAGCGGGTTCTTCATTTTTCTAGACACAGCTTCTCTATAGTTATTAGTAAAATAATGCAATGCTATATCAGTATTAAACTTCTTATTATATCTAGCTAACTTAATCATAGCCTTAGGTTTTATTATCTTCTTCTTATCCTTACTCAACAGATAATAATACTTCTTCAACTTACTGTCTATGATAGTTTGGTGTATAGCAGGTAATGTTATATTGTAATCACCATATGAACGCTTGTATATGCTCCTAGGAGCTCCAGTTTGGACATAAAGCTTCTTACGCCATGTACTACTATACATTTTAACTATCGTGTATCTATGGATTGAATTTTTATACAATCTAGATTTAAAATATCTCTTAGCAGAAATGTAATATTTCTTTCCCTTGTCTAAATAGTAATATCTATCAACAGTTGTGTCACCTATGTTCTTATTACCTATAGAAGATTCTCTTAAGTACTTGCCTAAGAATATCTCTACAGTTTCACCAGGCATACCTAGTTCTTTGACTTTCTTTATAAGATAAGCTTCTTTAGAAAGTAACCTCTTATATTGTGTCTTACTAACATATCCAGCGAAGACGCTAGAAACTATTATAGATAATGTAAAAATTATTTT
Organism: Caprella mutica; assembly: GCA_947561585.1. Taxonomy (NCBI): domain Eukaryota; kingdom Metazoa; phylum Arthropoda; class Malacostraca; order Amphipoda; family Caprellidae; genus Caprella; species Caprella mutica. The sequence continues at coordinate 96,829 of CANNZV010003689.1, forward strand.
AATCATACTCTTTCTCCGTATTTAATTTTATCATATGTCCTTATACATATGAGTTGTGGGATACCTAGTGATATCAAATAAACACTTGATGTTACTTTTTAGAAATCACATAGATATCTAATACGTGATTTACGATTCTTTCTTTCCAAACTTCAATATAGGGGATTTAACTTTATCTCTGTCTATGAAACCAAAAGTATTTATCTTATTATCGACAATATAATCTATATTCTTAAGTATGTCTAGATAACACTCTTCACTCACAGTTGACTTGTCGCTATGTATGTAATCTACTAATAGTAAGTTACAATTCAGAACATGTTTTTCTCTAATCTCTTCTGTAGTATATGGTGACTTATTTACTAGTATGTCATCTTGTAGTATAGTTATTATATGTTCTAATAACATATCTAATAATTCGTATTGTTGAACACTAGAATTATCTGGCTCGTCTTCAGTGTAAATAAATTTTTTCTCAAACAGTGTTGTGGGTACTGCTAGTTTATTTTGTTCTACATATTCACAAATTCTTTTAGTCGAATTAATCTTAACAGTAGGTATAGCACTAAATACACGAGGATTACAACTAACTGTATTGTTTAGTTCCATTAATGTATTATTAATCCTAATTAATGCTTGGTCTTCTGGTTCAGTAAGTATGATTTCAGTTCCTAAAGTTTCCTCTGTTTTTGGTTCTTCATACACACCAATGTCCTTATCTAACTCTATTAACTCTCCATTGCTGTCTGTTAGATAAACACAAGGTCGGTTACTTGAAACAGAATGCAATATCTCTGCTTCAGTACCAGCTGCTATGAAACTCATATATTGACTTATAGCATATTTTTCTATATACTCTCTTACATCAGTAGTCACATACAACTTGAGAGTATTTCCGTGAGACTCTTTTATTTTATCACCAACCTTGAATAAAGTATCTAGCATGTGTTTATAAAGTCCGTCGAACGATAACTCCGTAGATTGTGTTTTTTGATTTTTTGATTCAAATCTAATTTTACTAAACATTTCTCTATGGACAAAATATTCTTTTTCTTTAAGTTTATTTTCTATAAATTCAAAGAATTCTCCATTAGCACTAATACATAAATGTTTGTAGTCTTCTGGAATTAAATCCTTCTCAGATATAGATTTCAGTATGTGTTCTAGTGTATTTTCAAAGTATCTATCTGCAATATCTTTAAATGATGCAACATCATTACTGTCGTTATGTGAGTTAACATTGTTTAGCGGAGTATCTAAAGCCGGTTCATATTTGTATAACATCATATGTTCAGACATAAATCTATCCACGTCAACACCAGAAGGATCCATGGTTCTAATTACCACACCCTTGTGTGAGTTTAATATAACTTGTTTTATGAATAAATCATACACAGTAGTCATGGCATATCTTTTTAGAAGATTTAATTTTTCTTCTGTAGCACAAATCACTATTTCATTAGTGTTGTTAAAATTTAATAATTTTATCCTTCTTTTAACATTGTCTATGATCTCTTGACATTCCTCGAATTCACGTATGTTATTTTCTGTTCTCATATAGTCAATATTTCCAAAACTCTGGTACTGTTGTGGTAAAGGATTATTTAGATTCATATGACCCATAGCGAATTCGCACTCATTCCCCGCGTCATGTCTCGTACCAAACATATGATTGTGCAATGAATCTGGCATCATAGGGTCTCTGTGTGGTTTTGGGTAGTTCATCTTTGGATCTAAATAGTCAATACCAAATCCATAGTCTCTCATAAATCTATCAGCACCGGCGTTTAAGTACGGGTTAACATTTAAGTGATCGTCGCTTTTAGCTCTACCCCCCGAGTTGTCACGCACTAACACACCTGCTACGTTATCTAACATAACAATAGTTCTTTCGAGTTCTCTGAAGGGACACACAGGATATTGTGTGTCTAATAGTTTGAAAAATTCTGCACTACCATATAACTTATAATTACTTGGTGAATCATGACTTATTCTAAAATTAAAAGTCTTATTTGCGTCATCTAAAATAGATGATAAATCACACATTCTCTGATTGATATCTTCTGTATCGATAGACCCAAAACTCTCTTTTCCAATATCACTAGGTGTGACTTTAACGATATTACAATTGCTATATCCAGCTGCCATCAAATCTGTCATCACTGACGGTATTAACATATTTTTATTACCTGCGACTTCAGGTGTAACAAAAAACAATAATTTTTCTGATGCACTTACGTATGGTGTTCTAAAAAAACCACTATTCATTTCATTTCTTGTAATCTCTATTTCTAATCCTACTGTTGCTTGTGGGTTACTATTCATAATATTTCCTTTTAAATATTTATTTTATTTTACTTCTTATTCTCGTTGCTACTAGTCTTATATAACTAAATACTAATATCAACATTAACAATATAATCTTAAATGTACTAATAAATGTCTGTATGATTGCGACAAATATAATATACATACTCTTTTCTTTTGACAATTTTAATCTTGCGATAAACTCACTTAGAAATACCCCTAGGAAAAATCCCAGAAGTATCATAAGCCAACTTACATCATACCACAAATGGTATAAACTTTCTACTAACATTAATAATTCCTATGTCTTATCACTCACATATTTTAAACCGATACCACCAGAATTGAATACACTATTAATTAACTCTAATGCTGAATCTTTACCAAACGGATGTATGTCTCTATTAACAACACAATCTATATTAGTTGGTTGGTCAGCGTTTAATATGTTTCTATAAACAACAGTGTGTGTAGCTAAACTATTAGCTCTATCTTTCATTTCCGCTAAAGCTTTAGCAGTAGTATAAGATATAGCAATCCTAGCTTCAGTCTCACTCATAAACTTAGTTGGATTACCTCTATACCCAGTGCTCTCTATACCTGCTTTACCATTTCCTATAGGGAACTTGTAGTGGTTAGTTCTAGCACTAGCTACCGATAGGTATTCATCACCTGTCTTAAATAACAGAATGATATACAACGGAGCAATAAGTAAATCGTTGAACCCTTCTTTGACATGACCATCTTTAGTAAATAAACCTTTACCAAGTGGTGTCTCATAAATAGTACCAGCAGCATTACAAACAGTTTGATATGGTCTTTGTTCAGACGATACCTTATAGTATATGATAAGTTCATCAGTTACTACTTCTGTTAATATAGTCTTGATAGAATATATGTTATTAGTATCTCTGAGTTCCTTATATGCATAGAATTGTTTAGTGTCAAAGATAGCTAGTAATCCGACGACTAAGTCGAAGCATCCAATAGTTTCTTCTGGTGTTAGCATCTCTACTATTTCCTCTAGAGGAATATCACCATAAGTAGCTTTCATCTTATCTATAACCATTTTCTGTGTGTGTCTAGACATACTATTATGGTACATCTCATAAGGTTTACCAGCATTCATTCTACCAGATACTGATTTAGAATCTGAAGCTAAGTCAGATCTGTTACCAAACTTATCTTTAGGCATATTTTCATCTTCTCTAATCTCAACAATTACACCTTTACCTCCATGACTATCTGTTAACTTACCACCAATGTTTGGTAATACAGTATACTCTATAGTAAACTCTATTCTATATAAGTCCATCTCTGCACTCTTATATGTCTTTCTGATTTTTCTATTATCAGGGTTAGCAACAGCATAACTATCTTGTAATAACTTATTTAACTTCTCACTAACATTTAATTCAGTTTTATACTTACTATAGTGTTCTTTACTTAAGTCTTCATATACCTTAATAACATCACTACTATATTTTATTAAGCCATCAACATACTTATCTATCTTACCAGAAGTACCATTGTAAACAGACTTCTTAAATTTAGGATTTCTATAAGCTTTGATATCAATTACCTTCAATTTTATTCGATTAACTCGTTACTGTTAACCTGTGCGTTTACGCACTCTCAATCTTTCGACTGACGAACTAACATTAATGTTAGTAAGGACCATTTGGTCGTTTAGACTATATCTTATCTAATGTTTAATATTCTCCAGAGGTCGCATCCTCTTGTACTCATTTTTTAATAAGTACATTTTAACATCTTTTGGTTTGGTATAACCAAGCAGTTGTTCACCTTTAGCTAATTCTAAAAAGTTCTTATAGAACTTATTTTTAATTTTATTTTATTATTAAACATTTCCGATTCACCCGTTTCCATTTAAAAGAATTATCCTTACCCACTAGGGCTGTACTCTACTCAGTTTAGTACTTGTGTACCGAGAACGTTTATAGTTCCCTCATACTATATTACTATAGCGTCCTTTCGATAGTCGTTGAACACATACCATACCATCTCTGGGTTAGGTACTTCGCTGCATCGATATCCCAATCTTATAAGGTTTTTACTATGCATGTTGAGAATATTACCTCACATGTATCGTGCTCTATTTCTAGGCACGAGTAGTACTCATAAGCTCTAAGGGAATTCCTGCAATTAGAGTGATTTTATATATGCGTATTTCTACGCAGTGGCGGCAAAGTGTCTACCGCCAGGAGACTTCATATACACAGTTTGGTCAAACAATGGGTCAAATTCCATAGTATCTTTAACAGAAGCTAGTGCAGGTGATAAGTGCGTGTCATACTTACGCAAAGCCATAAGAACACTATCATCATTGATAGACTCACCGATATCAGGGAACGGTATGTAGTTATTTTCATCACCATAGATGTTTAAAGGAAATGCTTCCTTACCAAATTCTACAGTTCTTGTTTCATATATGTTATACGCGAGTCTCTTTTGTAAACTCTTACTTATAACCATACCATCCTCAGCAACCTCAGGTATATCTACTAATGCAGTGTTAACAGTTAATCCATAGTTATAAGAACTATTCTTACCAACACTAGGACTATCTGCTAATATGCTATCTTCTGGTAATAAACTACCTTTGCTAAGACTACCTAGTAACTCTTCATTCCAAATATATTTCCAACCAAAGTATTGATGCGCACTAAAGTAATATGGAACTTCCATATAATCTATCTCACCAGTCTTTAAATCTTCAAACACAACAACTAACTCAGTTGTTTCAGTAACACTACTTGCATCAATACCATCATATCTTTTAATAATAGATAATACCCTAACATCATTCTCTATTTTCTTAGAGAAAGTATTTTGACCAAATTGTCTGTCTATACCAGTTTGTGTTATCTTAGTATCACCTCTTAACAGAGTAATAATCTGTGCAATATGTGATGCAAACATAATCAGTCTAGGAGACGAATTGTTCGGAGAGTATGGGTTCATAGCATGTATCGATAATAAGTCTTCTGAGATGCTTAAATCCTCGTTAAACGGCAATATCTTTTCTTGTTTTAAAACGTTACTGTAATCAATTACGTTATACATTTGTATCCTTTTCTATATAGAAGTATTTAGTTAATTCTTCTTTTGTCAATGTTTCTCCAGAGTTATCATAAACAGATAATTCTTGTAAACCTTTATGGCTAATTTTGTTAACACTTAATAGTAGTGATATGTGTTCAACACAATAATTATAATATTCTCCGAAGAGATATATCTCGTTACTATTATTAATCGATAATAAGTTTGATACAGATAGCATATCTTCTAGTATAGTTCCTGTGAAACTTATATTACCAGATTCTATTAAAACAGATTCAGTACCATTGTTAATCTCTAGTTGAGTAGCTAACTCTCTAGTGTATTCCATTGCATCATCATCTATCAGTATCTCTTCTTTAAACATAGCATTTGTTTCTAAAACACTAAGTTTGCTCATTCGGTATATTTCATCTCTTATTAACTCAGCACAATACAATATGCTAGTAACATTGTCAGAACTACCACAATCCACTACAGCAGATAATTTACCAATAATCTTTTTGATAATAGGTTTTAATACTTTAACGTTAAGCGTGTTATGTATGTATCTACTATCTTTAGACTTACCAGTAACTATATAACTCGCAAGTGTGTTAGCCATTCTTCTTATAATATATTTTTTATATTCTGAAGACATTACACATGAAAATATATAAATCTTATCTAAATCTTTAGGTATGTTATTTATGTAAAAATTTCTATCATACCCGGGTCTATTTAACGCGTATCCCGGATGTATCAAGATACCAATCTTTTCCAAAACTTATCCTTTCTTATTTTTTTTCTTTCTTTTGTCCGTACGAACTATTGTACTAATGATGTACTTTAGTCTATATTAATAATATATGTATAATTGTATTTGCAAGTACGAAAAAAAAAATAGACTAACTAAAAAGTTAGTCTATTCTTACTATCGGAATCTTCCACTTCCAACACCAGGGTTACTGATAATAACTCCGTGTGGATTTGTTTGTTGCATTGGTTGTTGTGCATTTATAGAAATACTACCAGCATTGTTGTTTACATGCCCGTTAGGATTGTACATAGATTGTTTGTTACTGTTTAACGATATACCAGTGTTAACCATTGCATTCATTTGCTGTGGTTGTTGGTGCGTAATAGTAGACATCTTGTTCTTGTTACCACCATATAATATATCATCTATAGAACTACTTTTTCTAGGTTCTTCAGCAACAATAGTACCACTAGATTGTTGTAGTGTATTACTCGCTTGTGTCACAGGAGTGTTACTTAAAATAGGGTTAGTCTTGATAACAGGTTCTGTTTCTGAAATACTCTTAAGTATATCAGCAGGAGATGTTACTTTACTCTTAGCTCTATTAGTATCTACTTCAGTAGGTATTAATGCTAACTCAGCTTTATATCTATCAAGGTTTTCTAAATCTTTAAGTGGTATACTAATGTTTAGTTTAGCAAGCTTAGCTTCATCAGGATTAACAAAACTAACATCTTTAATTAACTTGTTTAACATGTTAGCAACTTTGATATACATCTTGAATAAAGATATGAATCTAGGACACATGCTATCGTTTGTACCTATAGCCATAGTACCATCTTCATCTATATCTTTAAATAAGAATTCATGCACTAACTTAAATGCAGTAATATCTTTTGGTCTAAGAGCAACACCATTTATAGGATTGTCTTTGTGTGCTTCTTTAAGTTTGTTAAAGATAGGTAAGTTAAGTGTAGTAACTCTACTGAAAACATTACCATCAATCTTACCACCTTTCTTAATGAACAGTTTGATTAAAGAACTCATACCAGTTTTACCAATAGATTTAACATACATGTTAGTCCATTTTTCAACAGTAGCTTCATCTACTTTCTTTTTGATAGCTGGATTGTCTATCTCGTTAAGTGCCATTAAGAACCTATTAACATGCATGTTAGTATTCTTTTGGAACTTAGGGTCAGATGCTATTAATAGTAGTAATTCACCAGCTGCAGCAAATGATTGTTCTAGCTTTTTCTCTATAACATTCTTTAATACTTTCATAGATGAATTATCACCTTGTACTAAATCTTCGCTTATAACATTAAACAACACCTTACCGACAATAGGCTTACCATCGTCGTCTAGTGTCACAGCAGTATCTATATGCTGTTTAGTTGGCATAACCATTGTTTTCTTACTAACAGTAAAGATTATATCATCACCATCACCTGTAGGTATTTTTATGAAACCATCTTCAGTTACAATAAAACCTAAACTCTCTGCTACTTTCTTATAGAAATCTAATAACTTGTTATTCATGTGTCCTCTTTTATTTTAAAATCTTTGTAAATGGTCTTTAGGCATAACGATAGTTCCAGGACTACCATTATTCATTGGACCATTGCTCATACCTTGGTACATACCCATACTCATGTTATTATAGTTAAAGTTAGCCCCGTGGTATGTTTGTTCTCCACTCATTATAGTATTTTGTTTAGAACCCTTTTGTGTTAATACTAAATCCATAACACTACCCATATCTTGCGATAGTAAAATTTGGTCATGTTTAGTTGTAACAACTGGTGAGAATAATGCATCTGCAAATGTAGGGTATCTAAACACAACATGTTGTTCGTTGTTGATAGATATACCAACACAAGTATCACCAGCTAAGTCACAATCAAAGTGGATATCAAATAGCAATAAGTTTTTCTTACTAATGATACCATACAGTAAACTTTCTATCTTGTTATAAATAGCTGGTAAGTATACTGACGGGTCTATACCCTCTATGAACGAAGCACCACCACCTGGTATCAACACAATGCCACCTGTAGCATTAGTTGCACTAAATCTAACTGACATCATCATGTTATCAACAAGTATACCAGATATAGTTTGTGTCATTGTAACAGCAGCAACAGATTCTGGTGTTGGTTTAAATGCTTGTTCAGGGTTTTGTGTATCCAGCATAGGATGTGGTTTAATAATAGTGCTCTCATTATCATGACCGAAAACTGTTGGTCTAAACCCAGGACTAAGTTTACCTATTGCTAATAAGTTAAACTTAGTAGGTGAAGGTATTCCTGTTATGCTGTATAATGCTCTTATGAACGGAATGTTCTGTAAGCTAAACTCACCTGCTTTAGTAGAAGCACCCTTAAAAGAGTTCTGTACTGAAAATGGGTCAACACCATCACTGCCCTCTTCGTTACCACTAGTGATAAGTGAGTTAATAGTTTTTGTTATATGTTTAACAGCATTATTGTTACCTCTTTCTGATACAGTAGCTTGTGTTCCATGTGACATACTGTGGTCAACAATCTCTATACCATCATCTACATTGTCATATGCATTTTTGTTATAAAGTGTATCTAAGATATCACATGGTCTAGCTAGTTTGTAATCATGTTGATTTGAACTAATATCATCATACTTACTATTACCAGAAAGGTCAGTAATAACATTGAAACTAGTTTGTGGTCTAACAATGAATGAACCAGGTACACTAGGGTTAGGTGTTTTGATAATGTTAGTGATACTATTGATATAGAATTCCATATTATCATCTAGCTTACCACTATATGATTGGTCGTCAAATTCTGTAAACCCTTGTATGTAACTACTAGTTGTAGAACCATTCAAAGTACAATCAACTCTCATCATGAATTTGAATCTTTGTGTTTGCCATCCATTTGGTATAGCAATACCACCAGTAGTCATATGACTAATAGACATGATGTCTGGTGCTGAATTAAGAATAGTGTCCTCTGTGATAGTTTGACTATTCATAACATTACCTGTATGAAAGGCATTGTCTAAGTTATTGATGTTCTCTATATCAGCATTCATAGTGAACGATCTTGCATGTTGGTCAACATACGGTTGTGCTGTAGGAAGGATTAGTAATTCCTTTACTATTACTTGTCCGTCCGATGGGTTTGTGAAATTCATGAAAACTCCTTATTGTTATCTATTTTCTTCTATTTTGATTATAAGTTCTGCTAGTAATATTTTAAGATTAGCAGGAACTGACCTGAATGCATTCTTGTCACCCATTGCATCTACTATATACTTCGTAGGTGCTGTGGCATTCCATTTTAATTTGAATATCTCATTAGCTAAGATATTAACAGTATCCTCTGCAACATTAGCACTATCTCTTTCGTTGATAGCTCTAGTGTAAGGATATAACTCCATGAGTCTTTCTTTTAACTCTTTTGTAAGTCTAGATCTATTAGTTGTTATGTTTATAGACATAACATCACTATCTATATCTCTAGGTATAGCAGTTAATAATAACGCTAAGTATTTACAATCAGCAGCTATCAACCAAGCAAAACCAACAACAAGAAGATTCATTATACTTGTATTGTTAAGATACTCTAAAGACCTAGGGTCTAGTATATCTTTAAATATGAATGAAAGTATTCTTAACTGTTGTACAGATATAGCAGTATTATTGAAAACACCAATAAATTGTTTTGCTTCTCTAATAACTTCGGGGTCTAGCACAAGAGACATCTGTGGTATCAAATCATCTATATTCGATACAGCCCAGTTGAACTCTTCTTCATTACCTTTACTCATGCTAGTAATGAATCTATAAGACTCTATGATAGACTCTTTCTCACCTACCCCACCATCACCATCACCTAGAGCAGTTTTGTCCTTGATGCTGTTCGCATGGTTCTTTATACCTAATCTAGAGTGTATGATACCATACATATTAGTAATGATGTTTTTACCAGTAGCATCATTTATCAGTGTAGCAACAGCTACTCTAGAGAATATGATACCAGATAAAATAAACACTGGCATATCTTCAGCAGGCATTCTACTCTCTATTACTTTAACAGCAGCTAAGTCAGTTGTCTTGAAAGCTATGTTAACTAATGTCTCAGTAAGTGCTAATAACTTAGTCATAGCAGGACCATTACTTATAGGGTGTTTCTTAATGAAGTCGAAAAGTACGTGGTCTTTTGTAAGTGGTGCTAATAAATCAGATTTAAGATGACCAAAGTGTGCTATTACTGGTAACGTACATTTTAATATCATAATTAAAACAACTAGTTCCATATAATCTTCCTGAATATATGTTTGTGCTCTTGTTATGTTATTATCTTTTTCATCTTGCTTATTGAATTCTGATTTTAAAACTTGTGGTGGAGCTAGTCTATATACATTCTTAACAAAATTTAAAACGTCTTTTAAATCGAATAAGTTAATAATGTTGTGAACTATCTTGTATGGTAATGGAGTTAAGTCCCTATTACCCATTAAGGCATCCATACTCTCATCTGCATCTATATATAAATCCATTAACTTAGTTTTAAAACTATCACCCTTATATTCAAGGTAACTGTTTAAAAGAGCGTATTGATTATCTGGGTCTAGATCATCTTTACTTCTTTTCGTAACTAATGTACTCAAGTCAAATTCTAACTTAACATTGTTATGGGTTATCGATGTGGTTATGTTACTATTTAAGTAAACATTTAATAATTTGAACATCTCCATTTTCTTCTCCTGTATTTTTGTTCGCGCGAACTATTGCATTAATGATATGCTTTAGTCTATATTAATAATATGTGTATATATTAAAATAGAAAGAAAAAATAAATAAACAGAACACAAAGGTGCTCCGTTTATGTTAATTGTCAAATAAGGCTTCTACATCACCAGCTGTCTTAGGTGGTTCTTTACTCATGTTCTCTTGACCTGACCATAGATTCTTAACAATGTTTCTTACTTCTTCTCTAACTACTTCGTCATAAACTGACTTAAGTGTTCTTAGGTAAGACTTAGTAGCAATAAGAGATGTTTCAGCAGGGTCTGTTATAAGAGTTTTGTTTCTGTAATATTTATGGAAACCATCTGGTTGTATATCAAACTTAACTTTTTTCTTACCCTCAGCTGTAACAGCTAAATAGATAACACCCTCTTTATCTTTACCTATAGTAACTTTACCTTGTACATATAGTTCATTGGTAGGTTTGTTGTCTACATATTTTGTGTTAAGACAATCTATCTGTCTTGTCTCACCATTTTTAGCTTTTAAGATTTCTTCAAACATATCAAACATAGCACCAAGCTTAACATGTTTAAATGCAGCAACAATCATCTTATTGTAATCTATTGATTTGTCATTTTTAGTATTACTAGTCCATACTGTAATTCTAGGATATCTATTTCTCATAGACCATTGTAAAGATGCGTGGTCATCTTCAGCATCACCTGTTTTAACTTTAAGTGTTAGTAAATGGAATTTACTAAAAACTGGTCTGTTTGTAACTTCTTGTCCTTGTCCGTGTGTAAGTGTATTATTACTCATTTTATTATCCTCCGAGATATATTTTTATTCACATATCTAGTTGGTTTAAAATTTTTAATAAACAGATTTAAAGTTATCTAAAAGCTTCTCGTCTTTTAACAATCCTCTCACTATTGCTTCAGATGTATATGATGTCCATTTCTTCTCAATGACCTTATTGAACAATGCTTTACGAATACCGATACGTAACGGTAATGATATGCTACCATCTCCCATGATATAGACTATCTCTTCTGTAAAAGGAAATACATCTAACTTATTCTTACCTAGCTTGTGTAACTTACTGAACCATTCTCGCTTACCCTTTATCTTGCCGGTATGCGATTCTAATAAGTGAAGATTCTTTATACTCTTATAGTTAAGTAAATCTGCTGATATGTGAGTTGTTATCAATACTTTATCTAAAGATGGTCTGAGTCTATGTTTACCATACTCTACTTCAAAGTCCATGTCATCTATGAATCTCTTAAGAATACTTTTTACATATGTAAACAAATCTAAGTCTCTAGTGTTGATAGTGTTATCTTTACCTTTATTCAAACTAATCAAAGGTACACTATAATCTGGTATAAATAAAACAAACTTACATTTCTTATCTTCGTACAAAGAATTTATTAATGTAGCTTCTTCTATAACAGCTTCCATCAAACCATCACTTTGTGTGAACATAAATGTATTCTTAGCACCTTGGTCAGTGCTAGATATAATATTTCTCATAAGTGTATATATGTTTATGTAATGTATTTTGAAATCATTAACACTTAGTCTATTAGGTATGACTCTAGAAGAATCATACCTTTCCGTTGTTGGTTCGAATAAACTCTCTAACGCCATACCAGTACCTATTGATACCCCAAATGACGATACGGTTCTGTTGTTTAACGATGCTTCCATTTTAAAAACCCTTTATAACCTATAATTGCTATCAGACCTATTATCATCATAGGTATCAATATTGCTAATTCAACTGGATAGAAGTATCCAGCTATACCTGCTACCATACCAATAAGTAACATTGGTTTATATATTTTGTGTTCATTTTTCTTAACTTTAATCATTGCCAAACTAACAAATGTTATTAAGTATATGATTTGAACAACTAACATAGTTAATTCTATGTTTACTCCTAACTTAGCTTCTTCCATCTATTTTCCTTTCTTATATTTAAATAATATATGTTTAACTACATAACCGTTACAGTAATGCAGATAATTCTTTATTGTATATATCTACCTCTGTTGCATTTAAGTTATGCTTCTCCATCTCATTACTCATCAATCCCATTACATTATCTTCAGTTATATTAAAACTTTCTATAACAGGCTTACTTGTTAAGTTAAGACTTCTCTCACTAGCTTTCTTCTTTTCTAAACTTTGTATATCTAGTGTCACTCTATTATACTTATGTTTAAGTTCTTTCTTGTTCTTATTAATAAGACTATCTCTTCTTACTAATATTCTAACATCAGTATTATCAGGTAGCTTTCTTATATCTTTATCTAATAACTTATAAATAATACCATCATCTTCAGTTGTAGCATAATCTAATGTTTTAAATAACATAGCTCTTTTATTAACTACGAATCTATATTCTTTATTACCAGTAACTGTGTTTATAGTTATTACCATAGCTCCCTTAGGTGCTTCTTCTCCATGAGCTAATCTATCTATACTACCTTGTGCAAGTATTTTACCCATAACACTATGTTTATGTATGTGTCCTATAGATATATAATATTTTATAATCTTTTCATAGTTATCCTCATCGTGAGATGATTCTAACTTAACCATAGGTAATTGGTGGTGGAATTGACCATGCATGATAGCTATATCTATAGTAGTTTTACCTCTTTCTCTCATCATAGCTAATACTTCATCATATGTATCAGAAGCTTTATGGTTATACTCATCTGGTATGTATAAAATGTCTATACCTAAGTCATCCATATCTTCTATAGCTAATGTGTCTATGTATTTAAAGTCTATTTTTATATTAGACTTAAGTATATGTTCGTTAAGAGCTTTAGCTTGTTCCCAGTCATGACTCTTAGTTCCTTCTAGTATTCTTAATTTAATATTATGTTTACTACAGTAATGTACAACCATAGTTAACCATGCTATAGCCATTACATATTGTTTACTATTTGTAGATAATAGTTTATCAAATATATCTCCAGCTATGAATAGTATATCTAGCTTAGAAAATATATTATGATTATCTTTAAAGTATTCTATTAGTCTAGAAACCATAAACTCAGTCTTGTTTTTACTATGACCTAAGTGTATGTCTGACATTACTAAATAATTTATTTTCATTACTAATCCTTGTTATAATATTTCAAATAATCAAGTGCTCTATAATTTATGTAAGGATTTCTAGGCTTATTATATGATAATAACACAAAAGTGATATTACAAAGGAAAATACTATGATTTTATTCAAAGAGGATTGGGATAACTACCCAACGGCTATAGTCGATTACGAGACTAGTAATAAAACATTTGTGCATGCCTCTGGACTCCTTAAGAAGATGGGAGTTGAGAACCATACATGGATGTTAGCATTAATAAATACTAATTTAAAAGATGTAGACCCTTACGACCCAAATATAACACAAACTGAAATAATGATGATTATGGAAGAGATAAAGTTAAATCCTATCTACTTCTTAAGAGAGATAGCGTTAGCACCATCTAATGCTGGTAGTAATCCTATTAGGTTCAAAGCTAATAGAGCTAATCTAGCTTTATTCTGGTTATTCATGAATCACGTAACAACACTATTGATACAACCTAGACAGACTGGTAAATCATTCTCTACAGATACAATCATGACTTTACTCATGAGAGTATTAGTTGTTAACACTAAGATGAACCTTTTAACTAAGGATGATGATTTGCGTGTTAAGAATGTTACGAGAATTAAAGATATGACAGATGAGTTACCTTTCTACTTACAACTTAAGCAAAAAGGTGATACTAACAATACAGAGAAAATTACTGTTAACAGATTAGGTAATACATATACTACTGCTGTTGCACAGTCTTCTCCTAAAGCAGCACTTAACACAGGTAGAGGTTCTACGTTTGCTATTAATCATATTGACGAGCTACCATTCATTAAGAACATTGATATAACATTACCTGCTCTTCTTGGTGCCTCTGGTGCTGCTAGAGATGAAGCTAAAGCTGCTGGTGAACCTTATGGTAATATCTTCACAACAACTGCTGGTTACCTTAACACTAGAGAAGGTAAGTATGTTCACGAAGAAATCTATAGTAAAGCTATGCCATTTACAGATAAGATTTATGACGCTAAGAATGAAGAAGACTTACATCTTATGATTAAGAAGAATTCTCCTGGTGATGCTCTTATGGTTCTATTAGAATTCAACCACAGACAATTAGGTTACACTGATGAATGGTTACGTGGTAAGATTGCTGATGCTATGTCTAAAGGTGAAGCTGTTCTAGCCGATTTCTTAAATATTTGGGTAGAAGGTTCAGATGCATCTCCTATAGATAAAGACTTACTTAAGAAGTTATCTGCTTCCGTCGTCACAGAACCATACAGTCATATATCTCCTTCTGGCTACATAACCAGATGGTACATAACTGAAGAAGAACTTAAAACTAAGTTTAAGAATAGAGAAGTTATATTATCTCTAGATACTTCAGATGCTGTAGGTAAGGATGATATAGCACTCATAGTGCGTGATGTCAGAACAGGAGCTACATTAGCTGCAGGACAATACAATGAGACTAACCTCATAACATTCTCTGAATGGATAGTTGACTTATTAGAAGAATATCCTAAGATGACATGTATTATAGAGAGACGTTCATCTGGTGTTGCTATCATAGATAATCTATTACGTATCTTACCTGCTAAAGGTATGGACCCATTTAAGAGAATATTTAACTGGGTAGTTGATGATGCTAGAGAATACCCTGATAGAGCAAAAGAAACTTTCTTAAGAGATATGGAAGTAAGAGACCCACATGTTTATGTTAAATACAGAAAATACTTTGGGTTCGCTACATCAGGTGCTGGTAGAACATCTAGAGAAGGACTATACGGTAATAATCTATTATCTAGTATTAAGTACACTGGTAGTAGAGCTAGGGATAAAGCTTTAGTTGGACAGATATCTGGGTTAACAACTAGAAATGGTAGAATAGATCATAAGACAGGTAGTAAGGATGACCTTGTTATATCTTGGGTATTAGCATACTGGTTCTTAACAACAGCTAGAAACAAAGAATACTATGGGTTACCTAATAACATAGTATTATCTATAGTTATAAACGAAGACATGGCTAAAGATGGTTCTAGAGAAAAGATACAGAAACAAAATCAACAGATTATTCTAAAAGAAAAAATAGAAATACTATTAGAAGAATTACGAGCAGAGAGTGATGAGTTTAAATCACACAGGATACTCGCAAGAATAAAATATCTCTATAGAGGAATAGATACTAAATACATGCAGTCTTTTAATATAGACAATGTACTAGAGACTATTAGGATAAATAAAGAAAAAGAAAATGAATACGGAAGTAGACATAACTATTACAGTTCTATGGTAGCCTAGGCTACCATAGAACATATAATATTATTTAACTTTATACATCTTGCTTGCTTCTTCAGTGCCAGAGCCTTTCCAGTATGGGTCTATCCATTTAGGTTTAAACTCATCAGTACTTTTATAGTATTGGTTTCTCCAATGTCCTCTCACCATCCATCTTTTATCACTCTTCCACTTAGCACCACTAGTACCATCTCTTTCATCAGGTTTATGTTGAAATAGGTTGATGATGTTTGTAGTGTGTTTAGGTATTCCTTTCTTAGCACTTTTCTTAGAAACAATTTTTTTCTCTTTAAATCTTTTATTGTCATCTTTAAAAGAAGCTATGTATAACAATACCGATATCACAATACTTAAAAAATCTCTAGCCTCTTCACTAGGTATCTTTTCGAACAAGGGTTCGTTATCAGTTTTAGTTATATATGAAATACTTTTTGTTTTTCTATTGTATACAGATACTTTAAGTAAGTTATCTGCGTCATTATCTCTTATATCAGCAGTTTTTAAAGACACTCTCTCTTCTGCTGAAGTTATATATGCAAAAGATATATCATTATCACCTACGACAATGGTTCCTGATTTCATAGTGAACTTTAAATCTTTTAAATAAATCTTTTCTAGAGTTTTAGTTGTGATATCAGATTTCCATTCATCGCTATCTACCTTAACAAGATTATGGTTTTCTTTCATTATCTTATTTAGAACAATTGCCCTAGTAACAATTGAATCTAATTCATTTCTTGGTAATTTCTCATAACCAAGTACTTTTTCTATTTTTAATAATTCTTTATTTAGTCTAGTATCTTTAGTATACAAAAAATTAACTAACTTCATTGTAGTAGCTGTGTCAATTGGTGTGTAAATTGGGTGTTTCATTTATTTTCCTTATTAAATAAAATAGTTATCTGTTAGAGTATGACATTTGTCATACTCTAACTAAACAGTTCTCTCTACTACGTTTCTATCTTTTGTATAGCTTATCAATATTCTAGTCCATACATATAGACAGAATAATACATTTATAAATGGTATAAAGCTAAATGTGTTTATGAGTCTCTTATGATATTTAGTGTCGTTGGCATAGTTATGCTCAGAAGGTCTATAAGCACTATAATATGTACCTAGGTCTAACCAGTACGGTGTGTGTAGTATCACTAGTGATATCATAGCTGATAAAGCATATGTGCTTATTAATAAAAATGTTGTTTCTTGCATTGTTTGTCCTTTGTTTTTAATCTACTTTTATAATATGTGAATGTAATAGTTATGAAATCAATAATCGAATACAGGATTTCTTATCGTTATTATGGCGTATACTTTATCACCACGACTATCCCTATGCCATCCATATTTATGTTTACCTATTTTAAAACTAAATAACTTGTTTATATCGCTTATAGGTTTAACAGCGTACATATAATCAAAGTTACTTGCGTTCATTAGAGAAGAAAATAAGAATAATTCTAAACTAGAATTTTCAGTATCACCATAATTAACTTTACTATCTAAATTAAACGCTCTCCCAGCTGGTGCGTTCTGTAACAACTTTAATAGTTTATTTAACATATAAGTTTTTATAATACCATTCTTCTTATTATTTTCTTTAACTATATATTCCATAATTATCTTATTAGAAATATTATCACTATCTAGGTTATCGTTAATCCAAACCCATACTAACCACTTAGCTAATATGTATTTTAGATAAGATACTTTCTTACCAGTAGAAACCCAGTTACCTCTTGCTGGAACTAATTTTATATTATTTATAGTATGATATTCGTGTACAATATCTCTAGCCCATTTTCGGTAAGGATTTACCAGCACAATATAAAATGGTTGCCAGAGCCGAATAAAACTACTAACTACGATAATTAAAATCATAGTTAGTATTTGTTTAATTGTATTTAGCGTCTTCAAGGTATTTGTTCATCTCTTTGGTAAAATCTTTTATACCATACTTGCTACCATTAGAGTTAAGAATTTGTGCTATCTTAGTTCTCTTATAAGTACTGTTATTTGTAGAAACATACATCATTGCTATCCATGTTGGTAAATGTTCAACAGCCATAGTAATTGTACTACTCTCACCGTACCAACTATTAGATATTAAGTTAACTAATACGTTAGTATCAACCATACTAGCCTTACTTTCAAGAACAGTTTGTATATTTTCTACCAAGTCATCTATAGTTTCGATGTCATGTTTAAGTTTGTTCACTACTGTACCAACATACTTATTGTTAGTAGGTACTAATAATTTACTATTAGTAATTTTGTTTATAGCAACAGTAACAGCATCATTGTCAACTTGTCCGTTAGTTGTTAGTATGTAACCAAAATGTAATACAACAATCTCTATGTTTGCTTTATCCACTATGTCTAATGAAATAGAGCTAGATAAAGAATTAGTTATCCAAGAACTAAAACTACTGATAATAGCTCTTTCTATGTTTCTGAATTTACCATAGTTATCATCCATGTATTCTAATGTTAATAGAGTACGAATAATAGCAAAGTCTAAACCAGCTTTATCTTTAGCTATATCATAAATATTAGTAACATCTTCATCTTTACCAACTTTAACATATCTTCTAGCATCTACAGCTACAATAGTTTTACCCTTCATATCTTCTAATACTAATGGGTGGTCCCATATAGGTAGTCCAGCTTCATCTTCATTCTTACCAGTAATAAAAGCAATACCAACATTACCTATTTCTCTGAATTCATAATTCAGGTTATCATTACTAACAGTGATATACTTAAGTAACTCTTGTTTTACTTTAGTCGTATTTAATATACCACCTATACTTGTTTCGTAAGGGTTTTTTATCATAATCGTTTCCTTTTCAATATTATTCAGATAATATAGTATTTGATGAATTATTAAAAATAAAAGGAGTAAGGAATATGGCATTAATTGTGATAAAAGATTATATAGATGTTGATACTAAGGGATATCATAATGCGACTAGTTGTCAGGTAGCTAAAGACGCAGAGTTTACCGAAATTATAGATGAAATAGTAGAAGACAAAAATAATGTTAAAGAATGGCATACACCTCTACCTAAGAATGATGGTTCTGGTACTTATCATGCTGATTTAGATAATTTATATGTTAGGGTAAAAGTACACATAGACAACTCAGTTAGTCCATGGTTCGTAACTGCTCCTAAAAACCAGAATGACCAAAAGATAATTGTTACCGAGATAGACGGAACAGAAACTGTTTACAATAGTTTAGAAGATAATTTTAATTAAGGAATAAGAATATGGAAAAAGAAATAGTAATAGAAGCCAATGTACCTGTGTTACCAGATGACGGCAGTATCACACATGATTCCACTTCATGGATGATATCTAAAAGTCCCGATATGGATTTGGTAGATGAGTTATTGTTAGAAGAACTTAACGATACAGTTAATAAGACTTCATTGTCATATTTAAATACTACAGACAAACCACTATATGTTAGAATGAAATTTCACTTTAACACACATGACTCTAAATGGAGTAAGGTTATGTCTGTTCATAATGACCAATCTGGGTTTAAAATATCTAGCACAGTTGTTGGTACTCCTGTTGTTAGTTATGTCATAGATAAGGATGGTGTTTCTAATAACTTAAGAGTTAAGACTGAACCATTTTCATTATATGCCGGGCTAGGTAATCATGTGTCTACTAGTTGGCAACTAAAAACATTAGATGGTGAAATTATATTCGATAGAGAAAAAGATGAGTTAAACTTAACAGATATAATGTTAAATGCAGAAATATTAGATTCTGACGAAGTATATGTTATGTCTGCTAAATTCCATACTGATGTTAATATCGATAGTAACTTTGGTACGAGCATAGTCGATAATGATGTTGATGGTAGTCCACTATATGAACTTATTCCTGGTATAGAGTGTGGGTATATGGTTAATAGAAAATTATACTTTGATTTAAAATTATATACACCACATTATGTTAGTACTGATATTATCATTATTGACGACAGAGGAATAGAGGTATTAGCTAATAGAGACCAAGAAGTTAGAATTCCTACTATTGATATAGGTAATCTATCTATAAACAAAGTGTATAGTATTATGGCTAGAATAAATATGACTAATAATATTAGTACTTCTTTTAAAGAGATATACAAAGGTGTTCCTCTTCCTAATAAAACTATGCCTACTGATACTAGTCTGGTTTATCTTAATGAATATAATTACACACAAGAGATATTCTTAAAGGGACTAACAACACAAGCTATGCACCAACAATGTGATGGTGGTATCTTACTTGCTAAGGCAGGGGAAAACAAAATACATAGATATGAGATGTATAAAGGTTTACTATCAGATACTGGACCAGCTATAACATTAGGTCAATATAAAGAGATGTCTGATTCTCAGTATGTTAATATCTTACCTTTATCAAATGGTAAAGTGCTTATAGATTACTTAGGTCTGAGAGCTGTTGACCAAACTAGCCCACTGTTACCAGAGGGTGCTCCTAATAGTAATACTACACTTGGTGAAAATGGTGAGTTAATCGTGTTAGATACTAGTGATGACATAACTGTTTATAAACCTAGATTCGTTCTATATGACTATAACCCTATTTCTAAAGAATATATACCTTTAGACTTCGTTATTAGAGATGATGAGTTATTTAGTACAGCTGTAACTAATTCTATAGTAGAGTTAAATGGTGATATATACTATATACCAGCACAAATGACATCAGGTCTTTATGATAAAGATTATGTAGATTTAAAGCTAAGAAAACTTAACCTTAGTGATATGTCTATTACAGATGTTGATGACATGCCAGTTACTGGTCTTAAATCATATGCTAACTTAATGCTTGTTGGTCCTAATAAGTTAATGGTTACAGGTGGGTCATCAGCACCATTACCAACGGGTAGAACAGTTACTTACGATAGATTAAACCATAAGATATTTACTTATGATACTTCTTTAAACGAGTATACTGATACAACAAAAGAATTACCTACTAGCACTCTAGGTTCTGGTGTTTATGCAATACAAATGTTCATGCGTAAAGATGGTAACATAATTCTTTTTAATAATGTGGATACAGGTATATCTTTAGGTAACCAAGACACACATACTATGAATCCTAATAACTTTAGTATTATACATTATGCTAATGATACAACGGATACAATGGCACACAGAACTAGTGTTGTTCTTAGGTCAGGAGATATACTTAGAATATCTTCTAGAGTTAAAGACCCACAGCTAGTGCACACATACGTTTCTGATACATACAGAGCAGAAGAACTAGACATCAATACTGATGTTGATATCATAGGTGGATTAGTTGTTGAGACAGATGCTGTTACAACAATAGAAGACCCTACTAGATACTCTACTATCGATGTGGTAGGTGATGGTAAGCTTGTTTGGATGAGAAATGGTGTTTCTATAGAATATGGTAAAGATGATTTACTTATTCCTAATGACAGAACAGTTAGTAAAGACGAATTATTTAATAGTATAACTATTTTATCAGGAGCTACACTAACAGTAGAATAAATCAATATAACATATACATACTAGGGAACTCCCTAGTATGTATAATTATTTCTTTAGTCCTCTTAAGAAAATGTAAAGAGATACTGCTATCGATAAAGTTATCAGTAACCATTTAGTTTTCTTGTTGATAGCTTTTTTAACTATCTTATTAAGTTCTTTTTTAACAGTAAGAACTTCTTCAGATTTTATTCTACTATTACTCCAATAGTTTCTAACAGATTCTAATACATTAATTATATCATCCATATAGTTATTACTAAATCCCTTAGTGTTTAAGTAATCTATGTTAGCAATAAAAATAGGAGATATTAAATCACTCTTAGTATTGTATTTCATATTAACGTGTTCAGCTATGTACAATAAACATTTATGTAAGTCATCCTCTGAAACATTAGGTATAATATGTTTAACTATTGTAATTGTATCAGCATCTATAAAATCATTAGGTTTATCTATGATGTCATGTACATGTAGTGAATAAGTATCAGGTCTGTGTGTTATAATAACATTACTAACATTTCCTTCAGCATCAGTTGTTAAAGAACTGTTACTAGCGATACCTGCATCATTACTAGCTATGACATCCTTAAGAACACCGTAAAGAACTGTAAAGGTACTTCTTAACCTATCGTCTAAGTCATTAAGCATTAGTACTGTAGGTTCAGTGTCGTATATCTTTAATTGCTCATAATAAAGTCCATCAGGACCAATAACATCACCTGCTCTGTATATGAAGAATTTCTCCCAAGACCCTTCTGTTTTAAGTATGAATCTTCTAGATAGTTTCTCGTACACTAATTTAGCTATAGATTCTTTAGTTTTAAATGTGAATCTGTTATGATGTAAACTACTAATAATTCTGTAAGCTAATATAGAATATAAATCAGTTAACGCATCATTTTCTTTGTTACCTAATTTTTTATCAGTAACAACTTTATGCATTAAGAATATGATAGTGTTATAAACAACATTACTACTAATCTTAAAATTAGGATTAATATCAGGAACACTATGTAAGTCCACCAGTAATTCATTCTTATCAATACCTAATACATTATTAAAAAACATATCCTCATCTCTAGTACTGAATATGATATCATATACTCCTAAAAGATTACCACCAAGGAATGATATATGGTCATCATTCTTAGATGCCCATCCTAACTTAAATTCCTTTATAGCAACATACATCTTTTTATCATAAACTAATTTACCTAAATGTTCAGCATAAACATCTTTAAGTGTTTTGTATATCATCAGTTATATCCTCTTTTACTGTAATTGGGTTTATGTCCCACGAAGAATTTTCATACTTGATAGTTTGTCCTACAAACTTACCATCATCATCTTCACCTTCCCATCTTAATACACAATTCCCGCATATCTCTAATATAGGTGCAGGTACCTTAGTAATAACATCACCACGGTCTCTACCATTGTAACCTTTACCTAACATATCTACATCTCCTGATATGTCAAATCTAACATTCTTTAATTTTTTACTAGGTATTTCCCATAATGCAATGATATCATTTTTATGCATAGATGAACGGTCTCTGCTAAGTGTATAACAAATGTTACCTAACTTATCTTTAACAGTTTCGTTATCTTCTTTTCTACTAATCAGAATATAGTCATCATTGTCTAATTCTATGGTATCGGTTATTGACTCAGGTGTATTAACACTAGGACTAACTTGACATAACCAGTAACCAAAATTATGCCCACTCATACCGTGTATTATGTTATGGTATAGTTTATTAGAAGAACTCTTATAAACCTTTGTTTCAACATTGTCTGTAACTCTACTACCTACTAATAATAATTTCATCTTTAATCCTTAATCTTTTTAATCTTAATCATAAAATTACGAGTACTTTAAATCTTTATTATAAACTAAACTTATTATTGAATATATAAAGGAAAATAATATGGCTATAGGAAATGAGACTAATCTAATTAGTAAACGTACTGTATGTCCCAAGGTAATAAATGAATTATCTGGATTGGATTATACTCATGTGCAATTATCTATATTAGGTAATAGATTAAAAGATAATAAAAATGATTTGATAAATTGGTTTAAAGATGAACCTCACGATATGTACGGTGATATAGATTCTTTAAAAGATATAGATAAAGCAGGAGAATTAATAGCTAAACATATTAAGGATGGTAGTCATATTGCTATTGCTACTGATATGGATGCTGATGGTATAAACTCTGCTGTTGTTTTGTCTAAAATGTTTATGGAGATATTTGGGTTAGAGTTAAATAAGAACTTCTCGGTATTCTATAACAGACGTAAAAATGGAAATGGATTTAATCCGGTGTTTGTAGAAGAGATACTTGCTAAACACAAAGAACATAAAATTGATTTAATTGTTACTGCTGACCACGGTTCTAGCGATGAGAGTGCCATGGCTGAGTTCAAAGAGAATGGAATAGAAACAGTATTAACAGACCATCACCAGATACCTGAGGACAATTATCCAAGGTCTGCTACTGTATTTGTTAATAACCAAAGAGATGATAGTACTTTCTCTAAACACATATCAGGATGTTTCGTAGCATTCTTAACATTAGTTAAAACATATGAAGTTATGCATGGAAGCATCGACAAGCGTAAGTTTAACTTTGTCTTACCATTTGTTGCATTAACTACTATAAGTGACGTGATGTCGCTTAGCGAGCCAATAAACAGGGAAGTTATGCGTATTGGTATGTCTGAGATGAATTCTCTTAATAATAAACTATGGTTAGCACTTAAAAGAGTATTGGGTATAACTACACTTATTGATTTTACAGAGATAGGATTCAAGATAGCTCCTCTTATTAATACTGCTAATAGAGTTGATAAAGAAGAGTTAGCTTACGGTATGTTAATGAGTAAAGATTATGATGAAGCAATGACTAACATCAGAGCTTTATTAAAATGGAGTAAGCTTAGAAAAGAGGAACAGAAAAAGTTAGTTACTGAAGCTGAGCTAGCTATAGTTGATTATCCTTATCGGAATTCTGTTGTTCTTGATTTAGAATCTAAGTTTGCTATCAATGGTATCATAGCAGGTATGGTTGGTGAAAGCACTGGTAAACCTATTGTTGTGTTCATAAAGAACGATAAAGATTTTATGGCTGGTTCTGGTAGAGCAATAGTTAATGGACTCAATCTTAGAAAAGTATTTAAAGACATAGCTGAAGAAGATAAGGATATATTTATCAAGTTCGGTGGACATAAGTTAGCTGCAGGTTGTTCTATAAATAAAAACAAGATAGAAGATTTCCGTAAGTTATTCGATAAGTATGTATTAAAACAAGTTAAGATAGATCATAATAATCAAAAGTTATTAGTAGATGGTTTTATTAAGCCAGAAGAGATAACAACTGGATTGATTAGTGAGATTAGTAGATTAGGTCCATATGGTAAAGATTGGGTTAAACCAACATTTGCTTGTATGCTTAAATTAAAATATCTTAAAGTATACGGGAATATGGTTAGAGCATCTTTTGATGTTAATGGTGTTGGTGTTACAGGTTTATATTTCTTTAATAAACATGCAATATACAACAAAGCTAATATACAAGAAGAGTTACCTAATGGTAGCACAGTGTTAGTGGTATTCACTCCAGAGTTAAACAATTTTGGTGGTAGAGTATCAGTGCAACTCAATATAGTAAATATGATTAGGAGATGATATGGCTAAACAGACGATGTTGCCTGTTCTGGGCATAACAGGTGGTATAACAGACTCAGGAGCTATTCTTATAAAGATATATGAATACTTCCTAGTATCTAATTACTCACAGAGTACTATTTTTAAAGGACAAGTTAAGAGTCTTAAACACATACTCCAGATGTATAGTGAAGTGAGTAGTATCAGTGATGCTATTAAAGAAGCATTAACAGAGATGTGCGGTAATTATTTTCCAGAAGTAGATGTCATCATGGATATCACTGAAGATGACACTATGATATCTTATGGTGTTAGTATAAATGTTATAGATGAAGATAATGAACCACAAAGCTTAAGTAGTGCCATTAAAACTAATGGTGATGTAGTAACAAATTTAGAAGAAGCAATAGCGATATTAAGGGGAAGTGCATATGGAACATAATAATGATAATAATGGTAAGGGATTTGGTGATATGAAAGAACTTCGTAATGACATGAAGAATAATGAAGCAAACAAAATAAAGTCAATGCTAACAAATGAATTTGCAGCATTAGGTGCTCCTGCGAAAAACAATACAATAACAGAAGATGTCTTCGTTAGTTATTTTCTTGATTTCTTTAGAAAGGGTGGAATTAGTTCTGAAAATCCTACACTTAACTATAAGTGGACTGAGTTAGCAGGAAGTGTGTATCGTGAGGTAGATGTAGTTGGTGGTGATGGTAAAGTATTGTATACAGTTCCACCTATGATGGCTATGCCTGATTTTAGTGGTAGTAAAGTTATCGCTGGTATGGACTTCGATGATGTTGCTGAAGAATATAGAAATAGGTCTAAGAACTTACCGACAGATGCTAGTAGATTTATATCTGGTAAGATATCAGGATTAAATAAAGCTATGGAGAGTGATGCTACGTCTATTGCTAATAGATGGAAGTTGATATTCGCTAGGTATCCTGTTACAAAGAATGGAACACAAGTTGTTAAACCTATCACACAAAAAAATAATGATAGTGGTGAAATAAATTATGATTAGTATACATGGGATATCCCATGTATACTATCTTATCATTTCTATTCCGTTTAGTATTTTCTTTTCACCTATGTTAAATGTACCAACAGTAACTCTATATGATTTATTGTCTAGTTCTATATCTATGCATATATGATGTTCTTTACTTAAAACATCGTCATGTGTTTTTCTAAACTCTTCACTAACTATTCTAGATAGTAAGTTTTGTCTTATAGTTTCGTTATAACTATCTTGATAATCATTTAAATTACCTCCAGAGATACCATTCATAATATCTCTTATCTTATTACTAACAATACTATTGTTATCTTTAGCTAGATAATTGTTAGTATTCACTTTACTAAAATTCATTATTTGTTTAACCTCTTATTATATATTGCTTCAGAAGAATGAGTCTTCTCAGGAGCATAGTGTGGTTTCTCTACCATAACATTAAGTATAGCAGAAACTGTTTTAGTACCCTCATTCTCTAAACTATAGATAGATTGTACCGAGCCTCTTAATTTGATTATCCCTTCTGTTTCATCTAGATACATAAACATACAAGGCATACCAGGATATATTAAATCTACATTACAATGATTCCATTGTATCTGATATACCATCATAGTTGATTTTAATATTTTACTTCTCTCAACGTAACTATTGTCTGTAACACCAGTGTGTTTAGCCATACTAGCCCCGTCAAGCCTCTTTTTAGCTATCTTCCCATTCATTGTCTTACTAGCATCTACAGTGACGCTCTCGTCGCTTACAGTAACCTTTTTACCTAATATGATATCAGGGTCAGTATTAACATAACCAACACCTTTGTCCATAAGGTTATTCTCACCAGTATTTATACTTCTAGTACTACCACCACTTATTATCTTTAATAAATCACCATCAACAAGATAAGTATTTTCTACTAACTCATACTTAACACTATTAACACCGTATATCATAAGCTTCTTTTTAGCTTTATCAAATCTATCTGGATTGTATAAGGGATAAACATGTAACATGATTTTATCTTCTAGTCTTTGTACATAAGTACCAATACCACCATTATAAACACCATACTTGGTATTCTGTAAATAAGTAGGTACATCTAATATGTTAACACCAGTAGGTATCATTATGTGATTGTATTTTCTAGTGTTATGTGGCTTATAGATATTATAATTTAACTCTAATTCTCCGCCATTAAGTTTAACCTTCTTTATTCCGCTCTGTAAAGCACCATAGAGCACGTTATTGACATCTACGTTGTTATGTATACCTGAGATAGTTTGTAGTCTCAGAACCTCTACAACACGATCTACACATTGTCCTATTATTCTAGCTTGTTCTAGTTTATTTAACTCTTCTCTGCTACTATTAGTATATCTAGTACCATCTATACTATTTTCATTATTAGTTATAATGAATTTATATCTATTAACATATTTTATTCCGAAGATTATCTTAGTTATAGTTATTTCAAGATTATCTTTAAACGGATGGACATCTTTAACATAGTCCCCCATCTCTAATAAAAAAGTAGCAACCTTTTGGTCACCAATGTTAGCATTATAATCACTGAGAGTCTCAACAGACTCTACAGTGTAAATAGGTATATCTAGTTCAGCGGTATGTAATACTATTTTATTCTTTATAAAATTAACTCCACTATTAGTATTACTAATGATAGCATGTATCTCACCACCCAGTACGCTATCCTCTATTTCTCTCATGATTAGTTCGTACCAGCAACTTTATTTGTTTGTGTTAAGATATTCTCACAAAGAATACTACTATCGTTAACAATGTTTATGTTGTTATTTAATTCAGTAGCAGACACATTGATTTGGTTTGTTAAACAAATTAACTTATTTGTGTTTAGACACACTATACTGTGCATAACATGCATGAACTTATCTCCAGCTTCTTTATTTAATCCACCATCGATAATAAACTTAATTAACTTGATATATTCATCAGAAACTAATTTACTGTTAAGTGGTCTAGCTATTAAGTTAGCAGACTTTTCAAAATCACTAATAAGAGTTTCTATCTCTTTACTCTTACTTAAAGTATTTGTAGTTAATAAACTAACTCCGTTAACTAAGTCATCAACACCATTCATATCTGTATCAGATAAAGCTTTCTCTACTAATCCTACAAGTTTACTATCTCTAGAATCAATCTCACATTCATCTCTGCTAACCATTCTCTCTAACATAGATTCACAAACTTCTAATGTGATACCAATCTCATCTGGTTCAGTCTCAGCATTAAGTTTACTTAACTCAGTTAGAATATCTTTTATTAAGATAACATCAGAAGAGAAATCTTTTGCTAAGTCTGGTAGAACTTCTTTATCATAAGTTAATGATTCAATAACATTGATACATCTAGCCATATAAATCTCTGTGTGTAATGAGTTCTCAGAACTAGTAACAAATTCATTTGTTAATAATTTATCAGAAATAACTCTTAATCCATCTTTACCAACAGCAGTATCTAGAAGTGATGCTAATACAACTTCTATATGTTTTGGTTTTAAGTTCTCTAACAATACATCTTTGTTTAGCTTCATTGTTTTAGCATACTCTTTAAACCCAGTGCTTAATTCAGTGTTAAGTGTGTTTATCTCATCAGTGATAGTAGTTATAGCATCTACTAATGTCTTTCTAAGAAGACT
Source organism: Caprella mutica (assembly GCA_947561585.1). NCBI lineage: Eukaryota > Metazoa > Arthropoda > Malacostraca > Amphipoda > Caprellidae > Caprella > Caprella mutica. The sequence goes on from CANNZV010003689.1 coordinate 126,027, forward strand.
CTGTGCTCTCGCACTAGTATGCACTAACCCTAATCCTTCTAGAATACTTTTAAGAGTATCTTGATATCTTGGTGTTATGTGCTCCATATCACTCTCTAGTATAGTTTTTAAATCAACTACTAAATCTTTACTTGTTGCTATCTTATTAAATGCTGCTAACTCTTTTAATAATACCTTTAGTCTTAATTGTTTACTTGTAATTTTAATGTTTAGATTTAACATCTATTTTTCCTTATTTTAAATTGTTTATTCCCACTTCACCGTAATTAGTTTCAGGTCCCATAGTTTTACGTTTTATTTTACTTTCATCTATATTAACTTGTCCTGGTGGCATACTGAATTCTTTCATTATGCTATCAGCAAATGAACCACTGTTGAATTCATCCATGTCTGCAGTATCTCTCTTAACACTTTTTAAGTCATGTTTCACTCTACTCTGTGTTATGCTATGTGCACCCATAAGACCATGACTCTTATTCCAACCAGTGTCATCTGGTTTAAGAATACTAGCTATTAGACTTTGTTTGTTAGTATTGAATATGCTATTAGCAAAGTCATCTATCTCTCTTAACCACTCATCTATCTCTTCAACATTATCTTGTAATCTTCTGTTTATGCTAATCTCAGATAATGTTCTTTGGTCTTGTAAGTATTCTTCTATCTTTCTATAGATATCCTCTGGGTCACCATGTTTCATACAATGTATTGAATAACCACTAGAATGTATTTTAACTAGTCTACCGATAGGTAACATAACTTCAGACATATCTTCCGTATTAGCTTTCTGGTAAGCACCATTCGATGAGCTAGCAGGTAATCCAATTATGTTCATCATCTGGGTGCTATATGTTGCTATTGTTGGTACTCTTACCATATATAATTTACCTGGTAATTCTGGTAACTTGATTCCTAAGTTAACACTATGCATTATTCCCTCCTATATATCAGATTTTATATTAAGTATATAATGTTTTGTTAATAACATCAATATAGGTAATAAATAAAATTGCTCTATTGTTTTCCAGTACTTAGAATCATTAACTACTGATATTAAATCACTAACATTCATAGATTCATCTTTAAGATATTGTATAGTTAATTTTTCTATTAAACTACAATTCTCTAAACTTAAGTTATAAAAGTTATCGCTAAATACATATTCATTATTAACTTTGGTAACTGGTTCAACTATTGTCTCTGTTGTGGTAATTTTATTAACAGGTATTTCATCTTCTGGGATAGTGATTAAGCTAATGTCAGATGTCCCAGTTAAGTAAGGTATTCCTAACCAAGTAATACTTCTAAGCAATGGGTCACTAGTACTATAATCTGTTGTTATGAACCCAGTCTCTTTATTAAGTCCAGCTACCATATCTATATCTTTTTCTAATAGAACGTCATACAGTGTATAACCTTGGTTCTCAGGAGATGTTATCGCAGTTAACTTATCGCTATTAGGATATCCACTAGTACCATTTATCTTCTTAAGGAAGTCTCCCATCCCATTGTCCATATAGATAACACCATTGATAGTTGTTATAGCTATAACACCTTTCTCTTTATTAACAAACTTATTATAGAAAGTATCTAATAACCACTTATACTTAGTATCTAAGTTTATCTTGTTATTAAAGTCTTCACTAAGTATAATCTTATCTTTAAGTAACCCAGCATTGTTTCTATCGTAAACATATTCTTTCTTAACTTTCATTAATAAATCATTGTAGAATACAGAGTTCTTATCCAAGAATGCGAATAGTTTAAATTCTACTTCATATATGTTATGTAAAGAGTAGTGTTTGTTATCTACTTTCTCTATAGTAAATACACCTACTCTACCACCATTCATACTACCTATGATAACATCTCCAAACAATGGTACTATACCAGCATTTACTGTAGCAACACCAACAACATTATCTGGGTCTGCTATGTCTAATGGAGAAGATAGTTTTATTTCTAAATCATTTATCTTATTATAGTTTTGTGTACTAGCTGGTATATTAGGGTCTGGCCTAACACCTGCTGTATTTACATCTCTATTTTGGTAATATAAATCTATTGTCCAGTTATACCCATCTATATGGTCAACTATTTGTTCTAACTGTACATCACTTTCAAATACTATATTATTCTCAAAGTCTTCAGTAGTTTTTACATCAGGAGACTGCGTACTACCCCCGCTTCCTATCTCATCATCATCACTTGCTAAACCCATTATATACTCCTATATTTTTTTATCAATTAAATCAGTGTTATTAAAAATATACTAACAGACTAATGCCTGTTAGTATATCATTTATTTTCTTTCCATTAAAGCAGCTATATTAACTAACTCTTGTCTATTATAAAACTTAGCATAAGGATTATCTGTTATACCAAATAATATCTCGATGTCTCTAGTTCTCTTAGGTAACTGACTTTCACTTATACTATAAGCATTAGTAAAGTCTTTAGTTATATCTAATCTTTCACCAGTTTCATCATATTTACTATTTATGTAAGTCTTGAGTCTTCTTCTAGCCTGTTCCGACAATATGTTAGCATCAGACATAATGCTAAACGCTATTCTATATGTACATTTTAAATCCATATCAGAAGTAGTTCTTAGTGTTAAATCACTATCCATAATTATTTCATTATCAAAATCTTGACAACCATCTTTATACAAAGTAAAGTTAAACAATGATTCGTATATCTTTCCAACATAAGGATAGTCCATCTCTTTCCATAAATCAAGTATAGATTGTTTAAAAGCCATATCTGGTAAATCATTTATGTTAAACAATTCTCTTTGGTCACTCTCTTCAACCACACACAACATACTCAATGCTCTCACTAAGTATGGTTGTGGTCTAGGTAACGTAAATTTATCAGACCTAGGTATAGATAGATATGTACTGCCAGTTGGTATAGAGAAGTAATTAGCTATACCATTACCAACTGTTTCCATCATGCTATTATTAGCTCCATCGAATTCACCCTTGAACTTGTATTCACCATTTGATATAGTGTTTCTGAATACTTTACTAACTTGTGTGTTGTAAATATAGTTAGGTTGTTCAATTATCAATCTAGTAGGATATTCTAAGATAACCGTGTGAGTCATCTCTAAAAACCATCCAGAGTCTTTATCTGATTTATCTTTCTGTATATTACTTATATCGCTACTCATATATCCAAGGACATTCCCTTGCTTCTCTCTCATAACTAAGTTAGATAATAACTTATCATCAGAACCACTTATAGCTACATCTACATTACCATTAAAGTAATTGTTTATGTAATTATTAAGTTCTACTTTGTCATCCTCTTCAAACCTCTTATTCTTAAGATTATTGAATTCTTGCATTAGGTATAATATATAATCAGGTATAGTGTAACTATACTCTAATTCGTGCACAATATGGTTAAGCCCGCTAGCTGACATTGTTCTTAGTTTATTAGCTAAGTCATTGATTCTACTCTTACTCTTAGAGATATATTTATATGTGTAACTAAATTTCCTATTAGTGTACACAGGTCTGATAGTAGCTCCTATGTCTGTATCCTTATAGATACATTTACTGTTTGGAGTTAATATGTTTAAAGAAAGAGCTGTATTATCATCTAGCTCTTCATTAGTAGTAACTATAACCTCTTCTATCCTAGTACCTGCGTGTCCAGTTATGTTACCTTGTTCATCTTTAGAAATACTTATTTTATCATCATCGTCTATAGTAAAATAAACATCTGGTCCCAAGCCTAAGTATTTGTTTATGTTTTTTATAACACGTATATTGATAGGATTAGTTATAGTCTCATCAATAGCAGGTATAGGTAAACCATACTTAAGCATGACTGTGTTCCTATCTAGTTAAGTTATGCATCATCAGAAGCACATAACCAGTACATTCTAAACCAAGTCTATCCATGATGTTTAATAGCTCGTCTTCGTGTCTCATAACTCCATTGTGTTTATAAGTACTTGGTAATAATATATCATCAACAGTTTTAGTTCTGTTTCTATTAAGACCACTACCATTGATATCTATTAGCGTACCTAAGTAAGCTTTTAATGTAATAGGTGTAACATTTGCCTCTTCATCACTGTAAACCATTTCTAATAGTTCGTTTATGATATGTAACTTAGCATTGTTTATTTTCTCTTTTGAGAAAGATATTCTAATAGTATCTAATATACTACCTTGTATAACAGTTCTCTTGAAAGCACAAACACAATCTTTAGAGAAGCCAGCTTTATCATCTTCCCATTCACCACTCTTTAGTTTAGCACTAAATTCACGGAAATCAAATTCCATAAAAACATTACTCTTATCGTTTTCTCCATACATTTCTTTCTCCTGTAATTTATATCATTTAAATACGGGAATCAAAATATATAATGTAGATACGGGACAACCCATACCTACATATATTCTAATTACTTATCTTTTTTAAGACCAGCTTTAGAAACTAGTACAACTGCAGATAAAGCAGCTTTGATAGAATGCATGTAACCTAAGATAAGGTCTAGTGCAATGCTTGTTACGAAAGCACTACCAAATTTTGCAGCAGGAAGATATTTAACTTCATCTTTCTTAGCAATATCAGCAATCTCTTTCTCAACAGCTTCAACTGATTTCTTAACAGCTTCAGAGAATGTTTTAGCTTCACCTGCAGGCTTAACTAAATCATCAACGATTTTAACTAAGTCAGCGAATTCAACTTTAGATGTTTTGAAGTCACCCTCAGCAATCTCTTTAGTTGTAACAGAGAATTTCATAGAGTTTACTAAAGAAGTTACTTTAGCAGCTTTTAACTCAGCATCATCTTTAACTTCAGGAACAACAACAGTTACTGTAGTGTACTTGTTACCATTAAATCTGATTTCAATTTCTTTCTCAACAGCAGCAGCAATTTTAGTAAGGTACTCTTTAGCATCTTTACCAGATAATACTTTGTTGTCATCTTTCATTACTTCATCAATAGCAGCACCATTTGTTTCAATAGCTTTTACAATAGCTTTGATAATATCAGAAGTATCAGTTACTTTAGATGTATCAGCAATACCAGCAGCTAATGCAGAACCGAACGCACCATCAAATTCACCTTTGTTAAGTTTAGTAGCAGCAGCACCAACTTTACCAGCAAGGTTCTTTTTAACAGCATCTTCTAATGTAATTGTTGTTTCATACTTAGCTTTATCTTTTTCAAGAGTCTCTTTAAGAGCTTTAGCTTGTTTGTCTGTTTGTGACATAGCAACAGATACTTGTGTAAAGATTTTCTTAAGTGTTACCATAAGTTTCTTAGCAAGAGTTTGAATTTGTGTAATAACTTGTGCAACTATTGATTGCTTAGCTTCAATACCAACTGTTAATGATTTAACAGGGTCAGCAGACATTGCTTCATTTGAAACAGTTTTAACACTAACACCTAAACTGTCAGCCATTGCTTGTAAGTTAACATTTGATAAACCAACTGTAGCAGCAGTAATACCAGCAGGTTCAGCTAACATGTGTTGTTCATGTGAAACAACTGCATTAATAGTTTCAACTGTATCTTCACAATTTAATAAGTCGTTGTGGTCATTGTTGTAATCTGCTTCTAAAGCAACTACTGTACCATATGCTTCGTTACTAACGATATCTTCAGTTGGGTCAAGTGTAACTACTGTGTCAGCTGTAAAATTTTCGTTACCTACATTCATCTCACCACTACCACTTAATAATTTTCTTCTGTTCATTGTTCTTTCTCCATTATATATAATTTTTTGTTTGTGAGGATTTACATCCTCGATGTTTAGATATTTCTATCGGTCCTAGACTAGTAACAAGATGTTACTTAGTTATGTTTTATGCACAAAACACTGTACATGATTTTAATTGTCTTCTTCAATCTGAGCTATGTCGTACTCTAACTTTGCTACTTTCTCTTCGTAGTAAGCTATTTGTTTTTCTATGTTAGGATTTCTCTCATTATCATCTCTGTATTTCAAATCAAGAAGTTTAAGATTTACAAGTTCTTTACGATCTTTTAAGTCCTCGTATTTATTAATATCTTTATCTGCAAACCATAATCCGATTCTGTAGATTACTCCAGTGAAGTTTGAGGTGTGTGGCAATTTGATTTGTTTACCAACGCTTCCTATTAACTTATTCAACATACTTATCTTTTTATCATCTACATTAGCAAATGCATCTGGTAACTTAGATATACTAGTGATTCTAGTTTTTATATTATTATCACTATAAGCTTTGATTAAAGAAGAGTAACTAGAATAACCTTCGTCTATCTCTTTTATTTTACTTTTAGGAAAACTAGTTTCTTCACCTGTTGCTTTGTAAAGAATGAAGTAACATAAATCTAAGGCATACATCGCCATACTATCTATATCTTCAACTAGTTTAATAATAGCTGCATCTTTAACTGTAATAGTCTTATTTGTAACTATGTCATTTAAGTCTTCTATTATTAATTTTTCAATAATATTTCTATTTTTGTCAATGTCCATAAGGATATTTCTTGCATTAATTAAGAATGTTTTGTTATCCTTAATTTTATTTTGCTTAGCTATAGCAGTTAATAATACGTTATCAACGATAGCTTTATGGTTGTCTAACTTAATGATTGAGTCTAATGCCTCGATAGCTGTTACGTTAGCTATTTTAAGTACCTTATCTGCTGACTCAAGCACACTATCCTTTTTAATAGTGTGGTCGAGCTTTCTTGTAAAAATCAATAACGATTCTATCATGTCTACTCCTAAATAATTGTTGGTCTATTTGAAATAAGTGCTTTATAGATTTCAGTCATGTCATCACCCTTATTTCCGCCTTTGCTTAATGATTTATACGTGATGTCACTTGAACCAGTAATATCCTTAGTATAAATAGTCACTCTCTCATAACCTGTGTCTACAATAGTAACCATCAATGAACCAGTAGCTTCTAATAATTTATTTCGGTATTTATCTTTTGATATTTTACCTTTGATAGTTCTCTCAACAGCAGCTTGGTCATCTTTAGAAAGAATTAACATATTATAGTATTTCTCGAAACCTACACCACCACTAGTGATAACTTTACTATTAGCACTAATGTTCTTTTGATTAATAAGTTCAGTCAACTCATCATTATTTCTAATCTTATTCTTTTTGTACTCTTTAATTAAGTCATTACTAAAGATAAGGTTATAAAGACTAATAGCACCAGCTCTATACTCGTCAAATCTATTATCAAAGTTTTTATCATCTCCATTAGTTTCTACTAATCTAACGATAGCATCTTTTTTAGCATAGATAATATGTAGCTTGATAGTAACAGGAATACTGATGATATGGTTTTTACCTTCGCTATCTTTCATACCTAATTCTAAAGTAACTTCTTTTTGAATCATGCTAGGTATGTTTTTATTCATATGGTTATCAGCAATAGACATACCAGTTCTACTAGATTGTTCATTTCTAGCTTCAGTAGATAAAGATGGTAAACCAGTATCAGACCCACTAAATAAATCAGTAGTATAATCAAAACTTTCATTACCAACAGCACGAACACCATAGTCTTCATTGCTAACTACTTTGTTAGAACTTAATAGTTCAATCGCCGTAGAAGCATCCACACCATTTACCTTTGTTAATACATTAAAAGTTTGCATATACCAACTAGTAAAAATGTTAGACTCTGTTTCTAATAACTTGTCTAAGATAGATTCATTTGTCAAATCACTACTAACGATAGCAGTAGGTTCAATTATGTAACTACTAAGTATCTTAGTCATAGACCCATTGTTCAGTGTCAACATTATTTCGTTTTTGTGTCTCTCTTTTATTGCGCTAAGATCGTTAGCTAATGTGCTACTGTTTTTAACAGCACTCATGATACCAGCTAGTATTCCAGCAATACCTATAATATTCATTTCTTTCTCCTGTTGTTTATTTATCATTTAATAAGACTTAAACTAGTTAAATGATAATGAATATAAATAAGGAGACTTAATGAAGCAGTTTAACACATCTGTATCAGACCTGAATAACATGGATGATATAGTAGAATTAACCCAACCACTTCGTGGGACTAGAAAGGCTATTACGAATAATCTTTACGGATTAGACCACCAAAAAGTAAGTGGTGTTCTTCCTATTAGTAAAGAAACATTTGGATATACTTTTTTTACAAGACCACAATTAAATTTAACTAGTAAGAATTTACAAAATATCACAAGACTATATAGTTATCTTTCTACTAATCCAAATAGCATGCATCGGTATGCTAGAAATACTCTAGACCCTAGGCTAGCATTAATGGGAGAGAAACTATCTTGTGCTATGGTTGATGACCAAATGCCATTTATACCAGCATTCGGTAATAATTTAGAAAACATCTCAGGGTGGCCTGATATAGCAGTACCTATGTTTGTTAGTAAACCAGGTGTTCGTGGTGAGCAATGGGGTATCGCTGACGGTACTACAGATATCTATCAGAGTTTTGACATAGATGCTACCTTTAAAAATATCGAAGGTGAACCATTGATTATGATGTTACAACTATGGACTACATATATGTCAGCAGTATTCGAGGGTAAGATGTCTCCTTATATTGATTATATTGTTGCTAATAGAATAGATTACAATACAAGAATCTATAGGTTAGTTATGGATGGACATAATAGAACTGTTAGAAAGATATGTGCTACTGGTGCTAGTGTTCCTATCAATGTTCCTATGGGTAAGATATTTGATTTCAATAACAAAACTAAATATAACTTGCAGAACAAAGAACTAAATGTTAGATTCAAATGTTTCGGTGTAGACTACATGAGTGATATACTGTTAAGAGAATTTAATATGGTTAGCATGATATTCAATATGGATATAAGAAAAATGTTGATGCAAGCTAAGTATGACGAGAAGTTACCAGATAGTTTTGGTAATTTAGAAGTTATACCACATGATTTATTACCACTTATGAACAATAGAGGATATCCTATTATTGATTTATACGATAATGAATTAAGATGGTACATAAACAAAGATAGTCTTACTTATAAGAAACTATTAAAATATACATTATAGAAAGGTTAATAAATGTTAGATTCAGAAGAATTAGCAAAGTTAGCATATGACCCTACAAATATGCAGAAATACATACTAGAAACAATGAGTGAAGCTAGTGACGGTGCTGTTGATATAGTAGACCCTACTAATCCAGCTACTATGTTAATAGAAGCTATAATCGCAACAAACACTAATGGACTACATGAGATGAAAGCTAATACAAGAGCGATACATCCTTTCCTGAGTGAGACTATAGAAGATTTACATCCACACCTTAATGACGAGACTATAGCTAACATGTTTGCTGTTCCAGCAATAGTTAATATGATATTCTCTGTTAATGTGTTACAACTAAGACAAGGTGGTTACAGACCTGTTGGTGCTAACTACGCAGAAGTAACTATACCAGAGCATACTGAGATACTCATAGCTAATACACCATTTACATTACTTAACGATATATTAGTTAGGCTTTACGATAACGATACTGTATTTGTAGAACAACAAGTATCTGATTCTGATATAGGTTTAAACTCATTAGGTGTTTTAAACGGAACTATTATTACAGATAGTAATGTTAGTTGGATAATTTTTGAGACTATGATTAGACAAGTTAAAAAGGTTGGTGCTTCAGATACAATACAACCAGGTGAGAGATATGAGAAAATACTCCCAACAACTTTAGGGAGTCAATATTATTTCTCTGATTTTAAATACAAGAATGCTAACACTAATGGTGAATATGCAGGTGTTCGTAAATCACATACAGAGACTTACATAGACCCTGAGATACCAACAGTATATGTTTCACAGTTTACAGATGGTATTAAATTTAGGATACCAGATACATATATCTTAGAAAATAAAATATCCGGTAATGTTGATATAAGTGTTTATGAGACTAAGGGTAAAATGTATTTACCTATAAACAAATACAAAACAAATGATTTTACAATCATACTTGGTAATACAGGTAAATCAGAATCAGCTTCAGTTAGTCCTAATGTAAACATAAGAGTTAACAGTAGGGATATCGTAGATGGTGGTGCTGATACATTAACAGTAGATGAAGTAGCAAAAGCTATCATAACTAATACTACTGGTGACATAGATGTTCCTCTTACAGATGAAGCTATTAAGAGAACAGGTACATTCTATGGGTTTGAAATATTCAAAGCATTGGATATCATTACTAAACGTACATACATAGCTTCTAGAAACACTACTGATATAGATAGCAAGATAATAGCTTCCAGAGCGGATATCTTCACTAACACTGTTAGGTTAGTCCTAAGTGACATTATGTCTAATAGAAATGTTTACTTCAACGATACAGATGGTATATTTATTATTAAGTCAGGTACAGTGTTTAAAGATGTAAATAGTGTTGTTACGTTATTAGACAATACTGAATTGGATTATATAGAAACTTTATCTAATGAAAATAAAATAAAGTACTATAAAGTTAATAAGTATTTCTACACACCATATTACTATGTTGTGGATAAAACTGAGAACATGGTTAATTCTAGAATATATGATTTAGATAATCCTCTTATGAAAGAACTTAAACTTATCTCTAAGAATATAGAGTTGCAACAAAGAGTTAATGTTGATAAGTATGTTATACAAAAGACTTTTGATGGTTATAAGATAACTATGAGTTTAGCTGGTAATGCAGAGTTTAGTGCTATCGAGCCTAGTAAGATTAGAGCACAGTTATCTTTACCGATAGTTGATAGTGCTGAGAGAATATATTTTGAGTCTACTTATGACCCAGACACTATGTATATATCTTTTTCTATAAACACTAATCACTATGTTAACAATGACTCACACTTTAGCTTAACAAATGGTATAAGTAAGTTAACTAACCAAGAGATAAGTTTATCTTCTGCTGCTAACATACATATATATGCTGTTAACACTGATATCGTAGATGATAAGAAGTATTTAAAGGGTGACCTAGGATTACTTACAAATGACGAAGAAGCAGTAGTATTCAGTAAGGAAGAGATAACTATAGAATTCGGTAATACTGTTAAACACTTATGGAATAAGGTACACAATGAGTATACTGAAAGAAAGTATAAAACATACCCAGCTGATGTGCCAGCTAGATACACAAAAGATGTTTATGAGATAGACCCAGAGACAGGAAGTGATTTACTTATGGTAGATACAACTGGTGATGGTAATGTTGATGACATCGTTCGTAACAAATTACATAGTGTAGGTGATTTAATTCTTGACGAGAATGATAACGAAACATATACTTATCTAAAGGGTGAAACAATCCTGGATGAAAATATGTTACCAGAGATAGATTTATATAGTGGTACTATAAGATTTATAGATATAGTTATGTTCGAGTACGAATTTAAATTAGCTAACTCACAGACACATAATGCTTATAGAGACCTGATGCATGAGAACCTTAACAATTGGCTTCTAACACAGCTCCCAGAGCTAAATAAGAATACACTAGAACAGACAGAGATACATTATAAGTCTTACAAGTCAGCATTACCTGTTACAGTTACAATTAATTCTAGTGAATACAATATTCCTTATGTAGTTTCGCCAGATGTAATTCTTTACACAGATGGCATTACATATAACAATGAAGAGAAACTTAAGATAAAAAATTCTGTTGGTAGAATCATACATAACAACTTAGACTCAACATACATATCATTAACAAACATAAAGAATGATATAATCAATTTAATTGGTAAGGGTATAGTTGGTGTGAATATATCAGGATTAGATAATATAGGTAACCTAGAAGCTTTTAAAGTATCTGACAAAACAGTTAGATTAGTTCTAGGTAAAGTATTAGAGACAAATACAAATAACGAACTTATAGTTAATTATGATTTAAATTTAACAGTACAATCAGTATAGTATACATCTATGGGAAGTCCCATAGATGTATATATTATGCTTTTACGTTACAAAGTATTTTTATTATCTCGATAGTCATTCTATCATTCAGTATTCCATCCAATGTTTTAGCCATGTTACTATACCTTTTTAATTCATCTTCAGTGTAAGCTAAGTAATCTTCAGGTTTAGCGATATACTTTAACTTATGGAATGTACTATCAATAAGTTCGTCAATCTTTTTAACAAGAACTGGACCATTTGCAATAGACACAATAAGTTCACGAAGTGTAATATCTTCTAATACAATATCACCAGCAGTCCACACATTTAACTTATCTTGTTTAAGGGCACAAGCTAATGGTAAAATAAGTGTACTAGTGCTAGTATCGTTATCTCTCATTGTATCAAAGATATTTCGTTTATCATGTCCTTCATCTACTTTATCAAAATAAGTCATATGTTCTCTTAACACTTTTACTATAGACAATTTAGTTACATCTATTAACTCATCATCAGCAGACCAGTGTTTAGTTATGTTTTCATTAAGTAATCTATTTATCTTATCTTGTGTTAAGTTATATAATGATTCACTAATCTCTCTTTTAAGACAATAAGCTTTTCTATAGATAACCTGAAATTGTTCTCGTACTTGAACAGGAGATAGTTCGTCAGTAAGATATTTCTTACCATTAGTAACTTTCTTAATATGTTTTTTAAGAACATCAACACCAGACGGAGATGCCATGTCTGAAAATTCATTCATGCTTATTTCATCACTAACAAAACTCTCACCAGACATACTTTCTGCTGATAAAACATCACTAGTACTAATAACACCAGTTTCTAATCTCTTACTAAGATAGTTTAATCCCTCTATCATCCCAGGAGATAGTTCTCCTGAGTCATTAGGGTTACCATTTTCTTCATCTACTATGTTATAACCACTCATCTCTTATCCTTAGTCGTAATCGTAATATTTATTTAACCAGTCACCGAAGGCATCAACAGTTTTATTAAACACAGAAATATGTTTAGTAATTAACTCTTTATCGTTAGCACCAAAGTCAGCACTTAAACCAATAACACTATCAAAGTTAATAGAGTTACTAACAGGTTCAGTTTGCATAGCAGATGCTCTTTTAAAGTTAACCCAACTACAAACAATTCTTTCAGCTATGTCTAAATCAACAATAGTGATTTCATTAAGTTCACCAAGGATTCTTGATAGTTTAACTTTGTAATCAACACTATTACTATTTATCTCAACCAGCTCTTTATCATTAGCAAATCGATAACCAATTGCATGTAAAGCAACTCTTTGTGTTTCATTGTCACCAGTGTGTAATAACACACCTAATGTTTTCTTAATTTCGTTTACGTCTATAGCCATTTTCTTTTTCTCCTATTTTATGTTTTTAAACTTTTCACTAACAACATGTAAATTGTTTTCTAGTAAGCCTTCAATTAAATCTTCTAACTCTGCGATAAGTACTTTGTTATTAGCAGAAGTACTGAACTTTTGGAATATTTTATTAAATGCACCATCAGTTGCTTTTGAGTTATCTGCGATAGCTATTACTTTACCTATCTCATCTATTTTATCAAGATATTCTTTAGTAACATTTTTATCAGAATTAGATGTTCTAATCTGTCTAATCATATCTCTTCTGATTCTATCTAATCTTTTAGTATCATTATCATATACTAACTGAGTCTCAGTACCACCCTTACTCATCAGAGTAGCTAATATCTTTACAGCTAATGTTATTAAGATACCTATACCAATAGTAGTAATAGTTATTGTACCTAACATAGCTATTGTTAAGAAAGTAAAGTAACCTGTTAGGAATAGGTTAGGGTATTTTACTATGAATGGTGTTGGTAGATTATTCATTTTAGTTAAAGCACTAACTATATGTGGTCCCATACCAAATCTAGCAGCAAATTGGTCAGCTAACTGTTCGCTGTCAGTAGAACTAACATTACTAGCACTAGTTTTACCAGTCTCTTCTCTGTATAAATCTAATGTCTTAATAGCAACTAGCAATGAGTTTTTATTACTAACATCTTCTTTACCATCTAAAGCTTCTTTATAAACTAACTTGATACCATCTGAGAAACCCATACCTTTTTCAACGATACTTTCAGTTAATGACTCAGCTATACTAGCAGTTACTTCTGCGTTTCTGTGTGAATAACTAATATGTGTATAGGCATGACCAGTCTCGTGTAATACTAAAGCAACTAATTCTTCAGCAGTTAAGGCAAGTACTTTTATAAGTATATACGGGTCGAATAACATGTAGATTATCATATCTTTAGGTAAATCACTTATGTATGCTTTTTTATCATCAATACGAATACCAGTAGTGTTCATAATTTCATTCATTTCATCAGTAGATTTTTTCCACTTAGTAATCATCTCATGTAGACTAGTATATTCACTAGCTGGAGCAGGGTCATTTTTAGTATGTCTAGATAACACACTTAAATCATCATAGATAGCCAAAGCATCTCTCCTAATGCTACTGTTCTTCTTAGGAGCAACAGGCATAACAGCATAACCAACATTATCTGCAGGAACATGTTTAGTCACAAAGCCAAATCTCTTTTGTAATAAGTAATCTATCTCTTTTAAAGCTTTACTTATATTCTTGTTCTTAAAGAAACTGTTATTGCTAACTATCTTAGGATTATTAGACTCAGTAAGAATTACTTCAAAATTCTTTTCTAACTCCGGAACAACCCAATCATTCTTTTGAACACTTATCATCTCGTTACCAACACTTAAATCTTTGATACCAGTACCAACACCATCTAATAATTTATTCATCCATTATCCCTTTTTGTTAAATAATTTGTTATAGTGATTACTCACATCATTACCAAGTCTCTCAAACACTTTCTTAATGTTCATAAACCCTACTTTATTTTCTGTGCTATTTAATCTACTCATATCTTTTTTAGTAGACTTTTCTTCATACCCAACTTCTTTATCGTGATAAGCAACATCTTCATTATTGAACATATTAGTTATAGATTCATTCAATGGGTCTTTATCTCCAGTTATAACTCTTGCACCAAGTCTATATAGATATAAGAATAAAGAGAAAGCTATCAAACTAAGAACACTATACATCATAATAGGATTAAGCATTGCTATGGCAATTATGATAACTAAATTATACATAACCATTAAGTAATACAATCTAACTAGTATGCTCATTCTGTCTTTCTTCTTGTCATCTTCATCTTCTTTAATACCGTTAACAGCATTTGATTGCAAACCATACTTATACTTATTAACAAGTTCATCTATTAGAGCACCAGCTTTCTTAAAATCAGACATACCCTTGAGGTTATCTTTATTTCCTGCAGTATGTTCAGAATAAATATCATCTATGGTAGCACCACCTTTGATAGCACTTAATATCTTCTTACCATCTTCTATAATGTTATTACTGTTAGCAACTGTTAGCATGATTTCGTCAATAGTAGTAACTAACATTCCAGTCATTACATTTGGTCCATCATCTCTATCGTTAAATGATTCTATTAGGTTAATAGGAACATAAACAATCATACCCTTAGATAGTTTATTGTTTCTGATTTCAGGAACACTATCATCTATTGTATCTATAGCTTTCTTAGTGTCTATTTTCTTAAAACTAACTTTTCCACCTAACATACTAAAGAGATTACTTCGTAGTGTAGTATTCTTTAAATAAATAGATGTTTCTTCTGCTGGTATGAATATTAATTCGATACCATATTTACTCATGATAACATCAGTAACATTTTTAAGTATCTCTTTATATCTCTTTACATAAAACATCTCGTTATTAGTCAAACCTAGCACTATATCTTTCTTGACGATAGTCTCTAATTTTAAGAATTCATTGTTTATAAATTCTTTGGTAGTGTTGTTAACACTCTCGTTAGAAACATAAATATTTTCGCTATTTATAACTTTCTTACCCATGATTATCCTTTTTTATATTTATCATTTAAGATAGCTACAAATAAGATTTTTAAAAAGTATAAACCAAGATATAATATGATAATAAAGAAGGAGTTAAGAATGAGTATTAATATTGTTGAAAAAGCTATTAATGAAGATCTAACCGGAACAGGACCAACGGTATTGACCGCGAGAGAGTGTAGATTTGTAACACACTTACCAGCTATACCTGGATATAGAAAAGATACACACATAGTAAAAGAACTATTACACTACTCTGATGGTAGTACAAAACCTAACCTAAGAATACTAGAAGAATTTAAAAGACCATTCTGGATAACAAAACCACACTACCAGAATCACACACAAAAGAAAGAGTCTGAAGAATTAGACAAAGTAAATGTTTTTTATTCAGATGAATCTAATCTACCACAAGCTATTGCTTCTAGATTAGGTAGTAAGTTTATAGGTGCTAAGAAAATGTGGCAAGTTAATAAGTCACCATTCTTATATGGAATAGATGTTAGTGCTAAAACTATCATCAAGAAAGCATACCAAGATAAGTACCCTGATTTAGCTACACCATTTACAACAGCAGTACTTGATATAGAAAAAGATGTTACTGGTATGGATGATGTAACTATAGTATCTCTAGTTATGCCTGATAAGGTCTACACGTACATAACTCAAGACTATCTTGATAATGCTGATGTAGACACTAGAAACACTAAAGAACGTATTAAACAGATACAAGAAAAATATATGCCAGACAGTTTAATTAAGAAAGCTAAACACACAGATGTTATTGTTAAAGATGAATTAGAATTAACATTAGCTGTTCTTAAGAAAGCACATGAATGGGAACCAGACTTCTTAACACTATGGAATATGGGATACGATATCGGTAAACTTACTGATGTTTTAGTTAAGAATAATATCAATCCAGCAGATATCTACACTGACCCTAACTTACCACATAACTTAAGAGAGTATAAGTATATAGAGGGACAAGTACAAAAGGTTACTGCTTCTGGTAAAACTACACCTATTAGCCCAGAGGAACAATGGCACTCTGTTTATGCTGCTGCTTCATTCTATATTATAGATGCTATGACTACACATAGATATGTTCGTGTTGGTGGTAAGTCTACTCCTGGTGGTTATAGTCTAGATAACATTTTAGAACAAGAGTTAGGTAGTGGTATGAAGAAACTTAAGTTCGATGATGACCCTAAGTTCAAAGGTATTGAATGGCACGCTAATATGAGTAAGAAACATCCTATAGAGTATATAGTCTATAACAAATGGGATTGTGGTTCTATGATAGAACTTGATAAGAAAACAAATGACTTATCTGTTGTATTACCTATGTTATCTGGTCCTTCTAGTTTCACTATCTTCAATAGTGGTCCTAAAAAGATTGTTGATAGTATGTCATTCTTCTACCTTAAGAATAAGAGAGTTCTAGGGTGTAAGAACACTAAACTAAAAGCTGACCCTATACTTGGGTTAGGTAACTGGATCGTATTGCTTCCTGCACACCGTATCGGTAATAATGGTATGAGAGCATTACTCAATAACAAAGAGATAAGAACAAACATTAGAGCACATGTATTTGATTCAGATTGTGTGTCTAGTTATCCAAGTGATGGACAAGCTGCTAATGTTTCTAGGGATACCACAAGAAAAGAGATTATCTCTATAGAGGGTGTTGCGAAAGAAGATTTCCAGTTACAGAACATTAATCTATTCTTCGGAGCAGTTAATAGTGGAGAGTATTGTGAGAATATGTTAGGATTACCTAAGATGGAAGCCTTAGATGATTTATACGATGAGCATATATTAGAAGAAGAAACTAAGCTAATTGCATAAATAAAAAAAAAAGATATATCAACTACTATAGGACTTAGTCCTATAGTAGCTATAACTTATGCTGCTTCAGCAACATCTGTAACAACATCTGTAACAACATCTGTTATCACAACTACATCTTCAGGAGCACTTCGACTGATAGCTATACCAGCAGCGATAGCACTAGCTACACCAGCAACAACTGACCAGATAACAACTGATTTTTTAAGACCATTGTTTTTATCATCTTTATCTTTATCATCTTTTGCTTCAACATCTTCTTTGTTTGTATCATCTTTAGATTCTTCTTTTTTATCACCCTTATCTTTAACACTTGCTTTTAAGAAGTCTAATGCTTCTGTCATGTTTACATCTTCTTTTTTAATCTCTTCCATTTCTTCTTCCTCGTTTTTATTTTTTGTTTCTTTATCTTCGTCGTCTGTTTTAACATCTTCATTATTTAAATCAGGATGTCTATTTAGCTCTACACCTTCAGGTGTTTCATTCAGCACATCACCATCTAACCCTGGGTCTTCTTCATCATTAAGGTTAGGTGTAATATTGTTTATCTTATGAGCCTCTGTAACAGCTTCAGCAGTAACAACTTGGTCTAATCCCTCGCTGATTCTAGTATGTATATGTCTAAGACCCATAACACATTCGTCAGTTGCAACATTTATGTAGTTAGCAAAGTTTTCCGGTGTATCGAAAAATCTTTTTATGAAAGCTGTTAATGTAAATCTACTTTCAATAGCACCCTCTAATATTTCTAACGCTTTAATACCAGCCAAATGTTCTTCTTCTGTTTCTGCTCTAGCATAAGTTTTGTGCATAGTTATGCAATAGAATTTAAATGCTTCATCTATATCCATATTAGCATAAGTTATTTTCTTACCATCTAACATATCTTCTGTTATGATAACACCATCTACAACTGTCTTACCAGTAGCAATAAGTTCTTCAGTCTCTGGGCTGATTTTAATATCACCAATTTCTACAACTGTTTCGAATTCAACTTCATCTGTAATTGGTTCTTGGTTTGTATCATCACTCACAGTCATATCTACATTATGTCGCATATCAAAAGTAATCCCACCGATATTCGTATCACCTTCAGTCTCACTCATATTAGCAGGTTCTGTGAATCTGTTAGTTGGTTGGTGTTCTGCTCTGTTATTTTCTGTACCACTGTTGATACCGTCATCATCTCTTCCGCTCATTGCCATCTTTATTCCTTTTTGTTTTCTTAATCTACCTTTATAATATGTGGATATAAAATGGACGAAATCAAAGATATAACTAGGTACGTAAAAACGTACCTAGTTATGTTATTTATAGTATTTTCTAATATTACTTTTAGCAGTTTCGCTAAAGTTAGTTTCATTAGAATCAAGTAATCTTTGTAAATCAATTCTAGCTAAACCAGCTTTTCTAATTTTTAAAGTATTTGTTTCTGCAAACAATGTACTTAAGTAGTTGAATGAGTTTTTATCTTTGTGTGACGCAGGCCACATAGAACCATACTTAGCTAATTCTGTTTCAGACATAGCCTTAGTAGGGTACGCAGCAAAGAATAAGAATAGAATCTCTAACTTAGCTTTAAACATATTAAAGTCTTGTGTGTTAATAACTGCTTTATATAAGTTAAATAATGCAAAGTTATTCATAGCACCATCTTTCTCATTAAGTTTACTACCAGATTTAGTAACAAACGCATTAAGTAATTCAATCAATGATTTGAAATCACCAATGATTTTCTTTTCAAGAGCAGCAATAGTTTTATCAGCAGGAAGCTCACTCTTCTTGATGAACTCTAATACTTCAGTAGCTGTAGTAGCTAATTGTGCATCAACTTGTTCTGGTTCTTTATTTTCTTCAGTATCACTCTCAGGAGGAGTACCATCTTCTCCATCGTTACTTTCAGGAGCACCATCATTTTCGTTACCAGTAGGTGTTTCATTTTCATTTACTTCAGGAGCACCATCGTTCTCAGTTGGTGTTTCTACTTCTTCGATTTCAGTTGGTGTCTCTGTTCCAGTTTTATTTCCAGCAGTACTCTTATTACCACCTCTTCCGTTTTGTCCATTTTTTGCCATTTCTTATCCTTTATTTGGTTTATATCATTAAATAGTTTCAGCGTTTGCTGATTCAGTTGGTTCTTCAGTAGCAACAGGTGCTTCTGTAATCTCTTTAGCTGGTTCTTCTACTGCTGGTTTAGGTTCAAGTGATTTAACATATTCACCTATTCTTGTAAGTGCATCTGGATTCTTTAAATTGAATATAGGTACATTAATCATACCACATACTGTGATAGGGAACGATAGGAATCCAGTTGTTTTGAAATCTATCTTTTTAATATCTTCACAACCATCTGGTGTGTAACATATTAACATTTTAATAGGGTTTCTACAGTTTTCACCAGTAATAAGATTTATATCTCTAGCTAACATAGTCCTAACTGGGTTCTTCATCTTAGCGTATGCTTTATGGTAGTATGCAGCATGATGGAATGCTTCATTAGTTGGTTTGTTCATTTTAGCAGTGAAATCAGTATTGAACTTCTTCCAAGGTAACATCATCTCAACTTTACTTAAATCTATATTTAAAATTGGTTCATAGTAATCTTCATCAGAACCATTGTATCTAAACATATATCCTCTATCAAAAAGAATCTTACTAATACCTTGGATTTTGTTTTTAATATCTTGCGGAATAGCTTCTCTGTTGTTATATGTTAATACTGTAAAGAACTTCCCAATTCTTTTAAACTTAGTAACATCGATAGCTATCTTCTCAATATCTCCATCTTCCCAATAATCTACCTTAGGTTTGTTATCGTTATTGTTAAATGAATTTTGTTGTGGTTCTTGTACAGCTGGTTGGTTAGCGAATGGTTTTTCGTTACTATCCATGCTTGCAAATATATCTTCCATATTGTTCTCCTGTTTAATTGTTTTTTATCAACTAATAATACTGTCAAAAAATAAAAATTTATTTAGAGCGATGTTTACTGAATAAGGAGATAAAATGAATGAAAATGAAAAAGTAGAGATAGATAATGCGGTTATAGAATTGATATATCTGCAATATGTACCAACAGTATGTGAGAAAATAAAAATATGTATGACACAATTAATGTCTAATGGATATCCTGACTTAGACGAGGAAATATTAGCTGTTCTCAATAGTGGTGATGTGGAGAATGATGAAATCAAACTAAACCTAAGTGCAACTATCATTAAGTCTATTAAAGAATACCTATATAATAATGGTATAAAAATGGTACCAACTGACTTTAGTAACGCAATGTGTTTTATGGATGGTGTTATTAAAATCATTACTTCTGCACCAGAACATAAAGAGATGGCACTAAGTATACTTAATGATGAAATGAATCCTGATGAAATCATCTTCTGTAACTTAATTGGTTACTACACTAATGTTAGTCCTACTATTCTCCTGGATGACGTAGAGTATGTTACTAATGATATCATGAG
>CANNZV010003689.1:149315-164824 GCA_947561585.1 Caprella mutica
GGTTTTGTTAAATCAGTTTCTGACTTAATCGCGGAGATACCTAAGATAGCAGAATTACACACTAAGAATGGTGTTCCTGTTAGAGGTAATGTTGTTGGTGTTGATGCACAAATGGAGTATTTTAGAATACTAAAACAATACAACAGTGTTAGAGAGAGACACTTATCTTTATCTAGCACGGGATACTTAGATAACTTTGTTAAATTAAGCACGCTTAAAGGTGGTATTACTCCTGAAGAAATGGAAGAACTTAAAACTGCAATTGAAAAAACACATACAGACCTTAAGGGTAGTATAGATGTTGTTAATGGGATGAAAAATGGAAGAGACTAAAACTGATGAACAAGTAAAAACCGAGGAACAAGAAGTTCCTGCGGGTGAGAAAATGGTACTCCTGGCGAATCTATACAAGATAAAGTACCAGTGGATGTAAATAATATAACTGACCCTATAACACCGAGTGATAAAAAGACTGACCTAGGATATATAACACTACCTAGTGACAGAGGAGATGTTATAGTTAAAGTTACTGAAATAGGTAATGCTTTAAGAGAGAGCGGGGCTATAACTAACCCTGAGAGAAGAAAAGAAGCTGATGCAATCATGACTATGCTTAGTTCGTTCGAACACATAACACATGAGTTAGCTACGTCTAGACTAGTTAATGATGATGAACATGCATTTGAAAACATTGTTAAGTATGGTGATAAAGAGATATCTATAAGAACTCTGCCTGTTTCTACTGGGTCTAACAAAGTTATCAGTGGTGATGCTGCTGTTGCTAAGTTAGCTGGTATCTTAGGGCTAGGTACTATAACACAAATACCATTATGGCATAGTGGTTTTCATCTTACTCTTAAACCTATAGACGATTTAGATTTTGTTGATTTAGAATCTGCGTTAAGAGAAAATGAAGTAAGACTTGGTAGGATGACTAATGGTTTGATTCATTCTAATAATCAGTTATCTATAAACGTATTGTGGTAGATTTCGCTTTAGCACATATGGAGAGTATAACATTAGATGTTGGTCCTGACGTAGATATCAGAAGATATATCAAAATGAAGACACTGACCTAATAACATTAGGAATACTTTATAGTATGTATAGTAATGGCTATCCTATGCAAAGAGCTTGTTCTGCTATAGTTGATACTAAAAATGATGAGCAGATGGTGTTAAAACTGAAGATAAAATCAAATGTACATATGTTGCAACTGGTTTAGTAGACTTCAGAAAAATGCTTATGGTTAATCGTTCAGCACTAAGTGATAAACATTTAGACCATATGATTAAAAGAAGACCAAACAGTATGTCTCCGGATTCAGTTATCGAATACCAGAATACATTATCTGTTAACAAAGAACTTGTAGTAGAAGCACCAATCGATGAAGATGGTAATCTAATAAAACTACATATTAAATTCTCCTAACGCAGCTGATGGCTATTGATGATGGTGAGATTTGGGTTAAGGAGATAATCAATCATGCACATGAACTTATTGCTAATGCTGGTTCTGAAAACAGAATTGATAAGATTATTGAAGAATTAGTTTCTGTAGTTTATTTAACTATCTATGATATATATGTTACACACATTGTTTTATCAGACGATTCAGTTGTTGAAGATAAAAGATACTATCAAAACTTACTTAAGGATGTTATCTAGTAAACCAGAGGTAGTTAGAGCTACTATGAATGGTATCAGAGATTGTATAGAGAATAATGTAATCGCTATGATTGG
Source organism: Caprella mutica (assembly GCA_947561585.1). NCBI lineage: Eukaryota > Metazoa > Arthropoda > Malacostraca > Amphipoda > Caprellidae > Caprella > Caprella mutica. The sequence continues at coordinate 151,058 of CANNZV010003689.1, forward strand.
TATACCTAATTATGTTTGCCCTGGGTGTTCTAAGAAACAACAAGAGACAGATGAGACAAAACCATTCTCTGAAATAATACCTATCAATCCGTCGTTATCTTTTTTGCACCTATGCGGTCAGAAAGTTCAGAAAGCGAAGAATCGAATTCAGTACTAGATATAACACTGAAAGATTTAGCTGGTGTGGAAGAAGAGAATCTAATATACGGTTTACCACTTAAGCCCTTAAGGGATTTTGTGTTGAACCAGTTAGAAATTATCCACAAGACTGGACCAATGCCCGCACTTATATTAGGTGAGATATATGATTCACAATGTGGTATCGATTACAGAAATGATATATTTGGTAGCATTACTTTTAAAGAAGAAGAGAAGTTCATACACTATACTAGATACGAAGATAAAGTTCAGTTATATTTAGATAATGGAATAAACAAGTTCTTTGGATTAAGTATTGATGAATGGATGAAAAGACCACCAGAATACCAAAACATACTTATAGGAAAAGCTGTTAAAGCTATGGAGAAAGTATCTGCTATAACTGGTGATATACAAACTGAGTTAGAAGGACACTAATGAGTGATAAAAAGAATAAAGAGTTAGACGTACTAGTTACGTTAGATAGTTTATTAGACACACGTTTACCATTACTTTATAACCTAGATGAGGAACTGGCTACTTCGGTAGTCGGTGACAATAGTTATTTTTTAAGGCATACACATAAATTTGGTTATTTGCCTAATGATTTGTTTTGTTCTTTATATCGTGATAGGGACAAGAATTTGCTATCTTTAGCTTCACCCACACACATATATAAATTATTAAATAACTACGCGTTAAACGCCTTACAGAGCGATATAGAGATAGGTGGGAGTGGTAATATGACTTGTTATCTAGATGTGTTCCCATATGTACTTACAGATAAAGAAAAAAAAGTACTGAAAGATGGTATTTCTAAATCTATTTGTAATATAAACGTAGAAGTTGTTTATATGGGACCAAGCAAGATAACACCTGCGTGGGTTAGTGAAAATGTTAGTATGTTGATTATGTATGATGGAATAGATTGGGTAGAGAAACAAGCTGGGTCACTGGCTCTCATTAAGAACCCGTTAGTAGAGATTGTTTTGTTAACACCTACCATCATGATGAATGATACAAAAGAATTAGTTAAGGGTAAAGAAGTTAAGTTCTTTGAAGATATAGAGAAGGGTCTTAAAACATTAGTTAAGATACAACTCTTACCAACTAATGATTTTTGTTTATTAAGATAAAAAAAAAAGAACGTCAATAGATATAAAAAAGGGTATGTGACTATCACATACCCTTTTTAAATTTCTTTATTATCAATTATCCAAAAGTTTATTAGTTAGCTTAGCTAACCATACTCCAATTGATTACTTCCCGAACAACTCCTATGATTGCTCCACCTCACTGTACCCACATAGATAAGTGTTTTGACTTTACTAGATACTATATTTATTGTATTTTTTAAGTATGCAAAATCGTATTGCAAGTTTAATAAATATAATATGCTAAACCATGCTTTTAACATATACTCTCCTTAAGTTTTTATAACTGTACATATATTTGCTTTTTTGTTCATGTACTTACTTAGCGCATCACATACCTAACCATAATCGAATTTACCAAGCTGTATATATTTTATCAGATATATAGGGCTAGTACTCTCTGAATAATTATGTATTACATCATGTTCAGTTCTGTTAAATAGTGTAATCATGTCAACTGCTTTTTTTATCAACATAAAGAACATCATAAATATCATCTTTAATCTCATTCACCTCTTCCTTTCTTAGTTTTACATCATATAAACAAGCTCTATAATATTTTTATAGTTAACTTGTTTAAGACATATTATAATTCACCACCCTCTGTGTCGGTTGGATCTATTCCCATTAATACCATTTGCTCAATATTGTGCCAGCTATCAAGTACGCTAACTTGTTCTAACGAGTGCATTGAGTTTTCGTAATAATCATCAGTACTATAGAATTTGATACCATCATCTGCATTTTCTTCAGTGATAACACCATTCATAACTCTTTGATAGGTAACAGTCTCTTCAGGAACAGCATCAGGTTCTGGGTTAAGATAAGTCTCATCAAAACCTTGACACATGTTTATGCTGTTAAGTCTAGATACAACAGGGTTACTCATGATGTAACCTTTCATCATGGTATTGATACCACTCAAGTTATCCTGTCTAATAGTGTATATACTATCTTGATTCATATGTGTATCTATATTCATCATCATAGCTCTACCAGCATTAAGCACAGCACTACTATTGTATCTATCATAAATCATCTTAGCATTATCCACAAAGTCACTTTTATAGTTTCCTAATTTAGCGACAGAAGATTCAAATGCATTACCTAAGTAATCTAAATACTTATCAGTAGGTGCTCCGTATAACATATTGTTAAAGGCTGTTGTACCACCATGAACTATATTAACATCCATACCTGTTTCCTCCTATCACGTCGTGACCTCTACTGTAGGATATGTAGAAGTTAACGTATCTTTTTTAACATTTTCTTTTTTATCAGCAATATAATTACTAACAATACTTGTTACTGATGGTAATAAACTAAGGTTACCTGAAACACCAAATACCTTGTTTATATCAGCTACACTGTAATGTGGTTCTAACGTTCTTAACTCATTTACTAATACATTATCTAATAGTATAGTATAGTTAAGAGCATCTCCGTCAAAGTCAGCATTAAAGGCTTTAGCAATCAAGATAGACATACTAGTTGTGTTATCATAAGGGTCAGTCTTGAACTTACTTATTTTAACTAACTGACATGAACCTTGCTCTAGACTAGGGTTACGTTGCATCAATACATGTAACTCACCATTAGGTGCTTCAGCTATTAACTCTTTTAATATATTGTCTATAACTGGACTATAAAGTTTAACAGATTTTGATAATAACTTATTAGCTTGCTTAAATGTATAACCAAGTTTCTTAAGTTTATTATGTATGTGTGGTCTGAATGCTGTAACACCAACACACCACGGAACATGTATCTCGTCATACTTATGCTTACCAGGTATAGATGATATAACTGTTCTGAAAGTAAAGTGACCTCTAGCACTATAAACATGCTTACGTAAGATACCTGTTTTCTGTGCAACATACTTTTCAGTATAGTTACGGAATAACTCTGATAACTTAGAGATAGCATTTGCTGTAGCATTAGACTTTCTCTTCATAGCGTTACCATCATTAGCAGCATTAACCCACGACTTAGTTAACCCAATCATATCAGATATAGTTAGGTTAGTATAATCACCTTTGTTTGTTTTCTCCATAACAAATATCTTCTTATTAACAATAGGCATATATCTACTCAGAACTGATTCTGGTTTATTTCTGAATGTTCCTAATAAGAATTTTATTTGGTGTTGGTCTTCAGGACCCTTAAACTTACTCTGGTTAGATAACCAAACTAATATATTATCAAGTCTATCTACAAACATAGGATAACTTCTAACACCATCCATCACTTCTAGCACACCACTAACAAATGGTGGTATAGCTACTGGTGGGTTATAAGTAGTATCACATAACCATCTCAAGAAGTCTATGTTCTTACCTAGAAGTAACCTAAGCATATACCAGTAATGAGGGTTAATGAACCCAGGCATATTCTTAAGTCTTTCCATCCAAAGTAAAGGGTCTAATTGGTCTTGTGGGTCAACAACTTCGTGACCACAGTGTATACAATCTTTACCTAATAGATATCTACCCTTACTACATCCATGTGCACAAACTGGCACAGTAGATATAACACTCTCTTCATAGATAGTCATGAGTGAATCATTCATCATCCCCATGTCATCCATACTGAATGGGTCTAAATCATTAAGAATTATTTTCCTAGAAGTTGTTCTATCGAAATAGTTATCCATAGACTTTATCTCTAAGGCAATTGCCATTCTTTCTCCTTTAAGTGTCCGAAAATAAATTCGGGTAATAGCTTGTAGAAAAAATAACCACAGGCACTAAACCTGAGGTTATCTTAATCTATTATCGGAATCTTCCACCAACATTGTTTTGACCGATACTATAGTTAGGACCGCTTGCAATGTTTTGTGATACAAAGTTACCACCACCATAACCAGCAGCACTAAATCCACTTGAAACCATACCATAGTTGTTATCTTTAGCTAATTGAATTAATGGTTCAAACTTAGCATCTAGACCAGCTCTAACAGCAGCAGATTCAGCTTCTTGTAATAAGTCACCACTGAATGTAACTCTTGTAGCTTTACCAAGGATTCTAGAGTTTGGATTAACTTTAGAAATGATATCAACTTTAGTTACATATGGATTTGAACCAGACTCTCTTTCAGGTAATGCAGATACAACCCAGCTTCTAACAATTGGTAATTCATTTGTTCTGTTTCTAACAAATGTAGTATCAATGTCTCTTAAGTCTCTAACAACACCATTCTCATCTGTCCAGTCACCTAGCGGAACTAATGTACCTTCATTTACAAAGATGTTATTTGGATTGAATCCTTCATCGAAAGCACCATTAGTTAACCAGTATAAACCAGATAATAATTCTTTAGATGCATTTGCTTTTGCAACAGCATCTTTCATTTGTGAAGCTTCAGCTAGCACTGATGTATAATGTGTTTGAGTACCAAATCCAGCAACATCTACTGATAACACAGGAGCAAGTTCAGCAGGGAATAGTTTTTGTAAAATAGCAATTCTCTCTTCATCTGAAACCTTAGGGTCATTTAATGTAAGAGCATCACCACCAGCTTCTAATCCACTTAAGTTTGCATCAATATTTAAGAATCCATAATCTCTTAACTTGTCTCTGTTTGCATTTAGAGCAGCAAGATACATATCTGGTCTAGTCATAACAATACCTGCAATAACACCAAGCAGTGCATGGTTTGTTGTTGGAGAGAATGTTTCAATAGATGTAAGAATGATATGTGGCTTAAATCTTGTACAAGTACCAGCTTGTGGGAATTGTGGGTTAATTGGAACTTCCATCGGAATAACTTCTATAAAACCACTCACAGTTACAACAGGTTTAATCATACCATTGTTAAGGTTAATAGACTCTAATGCATTTCTAGAATCTTGTGGTACTAATGAAATCATGAAATCAGATCTCACTGGGTTACCAACAGCATCAACTGTACCTTTAACATTTAGTCCAGCTTCAATTTTAAGTGTAATGTTTGGATTAACTTTCTTAGCTTCCACTAAGTTAAGGTCAGATTTTTTATCAAGACCAATAATCTTTTCCATTTTACAAGCATTGAAAGCAATTGCAGCAATATTTGGAATATATTGCTCAGGTTCTGTAACAAAGTTTGGAATAATCACACCATCTAATTGGATGAATTTTGTACCAGCACCAACAGAATACTCTTCCATAAGAATACCCATAATCTTTTCGTGTAAGTAACCATCGATTGCATCATCTGGAGTCCAAGCGATAAGACCTTGTTGTTGTTGTGCAAATCTTGCATTTGTATTTGTAAGTTTGTTCATAACTTCAATAGCTGTATCTGGTGCTTCACCTGTAGCAGCAAGTAACACTAAGTAATAGCTAATACCCTTTTCACCAGCTGTACTTAATACAATTGTAGAGTATGCAACTTTTTGTTGTTTGTTATCAATAACGTTAATTCTTGGTCTATCAGTTTGAGGAACTTGTTCAAGTACTTGTTTTAAACCTACAGCTACTTTATTTGTATACTCACTACCAGCTTGACCTGACATTGTGAATTGGTCTGTATGACCTAATCCAAACATAGTAGTTGATGCTTGACCATTTTGTTGTTGTGTATTTTCAGTACCTGGTCCTGTTGGTTTCTCTTCTTCTTTGAATCCGTCACCTTCGTTTTCTCTTCCTGTTAAACTCATTTTATTCTCCTAGAATTTTTATTTGTTCATGCGCATGAACATTAGATTTAGATCACATTCTTTAATGCTCTCTACCTAAGTGATATATGTTTAAAAAAAGTTATAAACTTCTAAACTAGATACCACGCTGTAGTTGACGTTAGCATTTATTAGCTAAATCGTCATTATCAATATAATAGGTAAACTTCAAATTTTTTATTTAATACGGAGTTATCGTTTAATTGATAAACAATAAAAGGAGTAACTATGATAAGTCTTTTTTATCATGCTGGTTTAGACATAAACTACAAAATAAACAAACATACCAAGTTCGATAACATAAGAGATAAGTTTCGGTCAGACCTAGATAAAGTTAAAGAGTATTACCGTAATAAAGATAAAGCAGTACACAACACACACATACTTAATAGAATAATAAACATGCTTTCACCATCTATAGATTTAAGTGTAACTGAATATGTTGCTATGGTTACTGCTAGTGCTAAACTAGCTTCTAAACAATTCGGTATAACTAGTAATCTATCTAGAGGAGAAATACATACTAATCTATTCTACGGTGATAACTCTAAAGAAGTATTACTATATAAAGAAGATTCTATAGACTTCCTAGCATTCGAACATGATTGGATTAACTATGAGTCAGTTAGGGTAGTTAGTACTACACATTATGATTTAGAATTAAGAATGCCATATAACGACAGGATAGACTTAGTACCGGAACTTAATGTAATGACAATAGACATAGTAACTATGTTATTACAATACAAGTACTGGGCGTTAGAAAGAATGAGAATAGGACATAGTACTAACCCTAATGTATTCGTTTCACAAATAGTGTTACCTAATATGTTAGATAACATGCTAGACTTATCATTACTTAATAGAATGTCTAATATACTAAATGAAGTACCTATGGGTCAGTCTGGTAACAAACATCCATTCAGAATACATAACTTAGATAACGAGATAGATAACATCTATAAGGGAATACTTAAAGATGTGAAGAACACTAATATACCTTTCGAACAACTATTGATGAACATACCAACAATAACTAATGACAATATGTTAGATGCTGTTAGAATAGGTGTGTCTGTATTCAATAATCAATCTAAATGGGTACCCTGGTTAAGTAAAGTATCTACATTAACCTTACTTATGAGAATATTAGGTACTAAGGGATTTAAGAAGAACAGAGATGTATTAACAATACTTCCATATAAGGTAAAACAAATTGAAAGAGATAAAACATTTACTAATCAATTAGAAGATGATATATTTCTATTCATGATGTATGATTTAGAATTAGAGTATTTAAAAAGCAAACTAGGGAAAAGATAACATGAATGCAATAACAAAAGGAATAGATAAAATCAAAAGAAGAATACCTAAAGAAGTCTTAGACCTAGGCTTCAAAGAGGGTAATGGTAATTACTTAAATAAAGTAATAAATCTAGATGAAAGAATATTAAATAGTATCATAAGACCATTGGTTCTAGTTGATGCTAATTTGGTTGGTGGGATAGAGATAGACATACCATTAGAGAAATGTTTTGTTAAAGAATTAGCTAACAGGGAATTCATCATAGAAGTTCCTACAGAGCTTCTGAGTGGTCATACTATCATAAGTCCTATGAGTATATCGGCTGGGAATTACTTAGGTCTTAATAGCTTCCACAGCCCTGCTTCTGATTTACTTAATGCTGGTATGAATATGATGAATGCTGCCGGTAGGATTGAGGCAATACAAACATCTAGATTAGAGTTAGTTGGTAACAATGTTATATTAGTACAAGACCCTTCTGTTAACTTCTTAAACGGAATCATGACTTGTGTTGTAACTAACTCTCCTAACTTAGAGAACATAAATCCTAGGTCATATTTAGATTTCGCTGAACTATGTTTATTAGCTGCTAAAACTCAGTTACATAATGAACTTACTATTAAGTTAGAAAAAGGTTATATCTATGGTGGACATGAGTTAGGTGGTGTTACCAGAACAATAGATAAATATGAGTCAGCTGGTGAAGAGTATGATGAATACTTAACAGGAACATGGGCACAGGTAGCATTAATGAATGACACTAAAGCTTATACAAAAATGATACAATCAAAAATGAGTAACTTCTAGATATACTATAGTAGCACTATGCTACTATAGTATATATGTTATTAACTTCCGTAATACCAATTTAATGGCATGGCTTTACTGTAATTTATTTTACCATTAGAAACTAATGTTTTCATAATAGCATTAGATTCTTTCTGAATGAACCCATCATAGTAAATCTCACTAACGATAGTTTCTTGTGTAACAGGTTCAGATGATTCATCATAGTATAACCCAGCTAGTATAACCATATGACAACTAGTTATGAGGTCACCAGCTGTTAACAAACAGATAGTAACTAATGCATCTTTTTCCACAGCTTCTTTTAAGTTGTTGTTGATACCTGTAAATATTCTAGATAACTTCATAAGAGTTTCTTTATACATATTATCGCCAGATAAATAGTCATCATAAGAAACACCTATGTATTCGTTAGCCATAGCTAGATTATATCCAATGTCATCAGATATATCTAGTTGGTCTTTTACATCGTTGAAATCTAACAAGATTACTCCTTACTTTCCCATATCGCTGGATTAGGACCAGTCTCTAATCTTAATGTTTTACCATCAAGTAATTTTATAACACTCTTTAAAGTATACTTAACTCTAGCAGTACTATCAGAGAATTTAAATTCATTTTCACCATGCAAATACTTCATAGTGTGTATCTTAGTTTTATCTACATTACTTCTAGCACTAGTATTGTCGTAGAACCATGTCACGTCACCATCAGTGATAGTAGTGTAAGTCCTAGGTATATCATCAACAGGAAATAATAGTTCTGCTTTATCCCATACTTTCTTATCAGTGCGAAATCTTAATACACCCTCAAAAGGGATGTCATTCTTATCGATACCGCCCATAACTAATAGATTACCATCTGGTTCTCTTATTAAGTTATACTTAGTTCTAAATTCACCAGGAACATCACCTATAGCTTTTTTAGTCATAGTCTTTGTACAAAGCTCGTAAAGAGTATTTCTCATGAAACATGGGTCACTAGCTAAATAGTATAAGATATGGTCGTCATGACTCTTACAGATAGAATTAGTACTACATGTACCAGCATACTCGTCAAGTCTAAGTAATTCTCCGTTATCAACCTCGTGTAACATAGTACCTTCTATTCTTAGTTTCTTAAAAACAGGAGCTAAGTTAAATTTATCAGTAGGATAATCTAATAGTACTTCATCATTACCTATATCTATAACATTCATATATCCATTAGGAAACATTCCTTTGAGTTCTATACCAGTTTTATTTATGGTGGTGACTAAACCCTTTTCATACTTCTTCATAACTATTTTGTTATATCTGTTTGTAACAATAATACCAACACCAGCAATCTCTTGTGTGTTGAATATAACTGTGTTAGGTGTATCATAACTACCTGTTATCGTCAATTTAATTTTTTTCATTAATTCTCCTAATATCCCATTTCCGAAATAAGCATACCTGGCTTTCTATAAAACCCTATACTCTCCAGAATCATATAATACATATTACAGTTGTTAGTAACAACTTTATTAAAATCTATAGCTTCATATAGTTCTTCAGGAATACCTTTTTCACTAGCAATGATTAGTGGTATTCTGAATGTACCTAATGATTCTTTATTCTTCATCTTTAAGAAATCTTCTAACTTGATTCTGATTTGATTATCCTTAATCGAATCTAAGAATGTTCTTATTTTCTTTTTACTCTTAAGCTTAGTAGCTATGTTGATAACCATATATGTTGGGTCACCAGGACTACTGTATTTATTTGCAAAAACATGTTCCCATAGTTTATGGTGTAAGAATGGTGATTTATCAGAATCTAGTTTGTATGCTCTAGCATCTTTAATCTTGTCAACCTTGAATATACTTGTATCACCATCTTTAATAGCTTGTATAATACTTCTTTCAGCATCAGCTACTTCTTTTATGTAATCATATATCTCTAGCTTCTGACCAGATGCAACAGTCTTATTGATTCTTATAATCATCTCATGTGCAGCGTTTCTAATCTTAGCAGTAATATTAGAACCTATGAGGTGAACACCCTTCAATTCTAAGTCAGGCTTAACAAATACTTTACCCTCTTGAATACAAGCATTAGCATAGTAGTGTTTACTAACATTAACTGCTGTAAATACATCCCAATAGAATTCATTCTTCATAGCGATGATATGTCTGTTCTTTTCTTCGATAGACATGTTACAAGTAAATGCTTCTATATAATGTAGCATAACTTGTGTGTTAACAGTCATAACAGCTGCAGCTACAGATGTTGCTTCTGGTGTGAATATGATATCTCCAAAATACCAATCAACCCATTCATCGTAAGAACCACATGTACTATCTGTGTCTGATAGAACTATAGACTCTCTGAACATATCTTTTATGTTAGCGATATCAATAGGCATAGTCTTAGTTAATAAGAATGCTTGTACGATATCACCAAACTTCTCTAATCCTTTATTAACACCATCAGCTGTACTAGCTAATGCTTTAAGTATATCAGTACCAACCATATTCTTATAGTTAACATTGATACCTATGATATCCTGTGCACAAATATGATGTGTTAAGTTAAGTACTGCTTCTGATGATTCATTAAGTGTTTTTAAATCATCTTCTGTTCCCTCTGTTAATCTAGTAGATATAGATGTAACAAAATCTTTAACTAACTTTTCATTATGTATTCTAATGTGTAAGAAATCATTAGTATACATAACCGCAGCTAATTGTAATGGACTTAAGTTATCTAGATAATCCATTATTCTTTTCTCAGCAACATCACTAGTCCAATACTTAGAGTATGATTTGTATAACATTTTAAATACTTCTTCAGAAGATGGATAATGCATATAATATTTACCCATAGTAGCTTCTATTAGTTCGAAGTTACTACTTGTTATAACAGCTGTTATGTAATTGAATACAGAACTAACATTCTTGAAATATTTATTACCACTAACTAATGATTCTGTCAGTGAGTTACCGATACTTGTAACAGACCTAGTCATAGATGTTAATGTGTAGTGTGCCGAAGGGTTATATAAACAAGTAGACCCAGAAGCATACGCGCCAGATAGTGAGTTATTGAAAACCTTTCTAGTTTTCTGTAAAGTATTGAAGTATAAGAACTTCTGGTCATCACCAACAACCTTAGCTTCGAATGCTTGATGTTTATCTTTTTTACGTGCGTTAATATTTTCAGTAAGGAATTTAGAGTGTATACTCTCTTTAACAGTTGAGTTAACATAAGTAGTCATAGATGGTGCTATGATTTCTTTATTCTCTCTAGACTCCTTTATATAATCTAACAGTTTACTAGTCCTAACCTCTTTATCACCATTATCACCAGTGAAGTAGTATTTAACTACAGGGTTATTCTTTTTTGATTTTCTCAATATCGCTATAACACTTTTCTTAGCATGAGCGTACGATACTTTCTTTTTAACCATAATATATTGTGTGCTTTGTTCTATGTAATTTTCTAACGGAGTTAATGCACTTACGTGTGGTTCTTTTGACTTAAATATATCCATTCTTTATCCTTTACTATCTATTAAAAATGCTCATTTCAAAAAATAAAAAAGATACAACTACATACTAGGATTTCCTAGTATGTAGTTACTGTAAAGTCTTTGTATCCATGTTCTAATAGTATTGATTTGATAATACTATTATCGTTAATATTAGTACCGTGTATCTCTACTCTTGTATTAGTAGTAGTTACTTCTTGGATACTATTTAAATTAATGTATTCTACTGCAAACACAACATGTTCCCCATCAATATTAGTAAATAGTACAAAACTACAATCATTGATATTGATAGGTATGTTATCTATTACTGTTAATAGATTATTATGTGTAGTTTGTACATCCCCGTACTTACTAGCTTCTTTAGCTGTTAGTATACCTGCAACTTTCATATTAGAATATGTAGCACCTAATATAGATGGTGCTAGTGTTCCGAATGAATAGGTCTTGTTTATTTCAAAATCCATATTTAATCCTGTAAATTTTTATCATATAATCATAGGATTAAAGAATTTTCTCATAAGTTGGTTTTTCAGACATAAAGAATTTATAACTAGTAACAGCTATCTTTGTATCTGAAATGTCTGTAACATATTTAACTCTTTTCAATAAGTCTATATCCAACAGAACATCTTGATAGTAGAACACTGCATCTTCGTAGTATCTAACTAATGTTTCAACATCAACATTTTCTGCATTAACTATAGAACCTGATTCTATTAAATCTCTTAATACTTTTATATCAGGACCAGGATAGTTAGGGTCATTAAATGAATTCTCAGATTCTGACAATAACCTATCTATAAAATTAGCTATAGCTGGTTTTACCACTCCTCTGGATTTTTCTATATCTATTTGACAGTCATGGATGAGCATAACCAATGTTGGTGCTAATAATAGTATATCTATTCTATTCTCTTCCAAGTCTCTCTCCTTATTCATGTTCTCTGCAGCTGCCTGTGCTTCTGCTTCCTTTATATCATCTATGACATCATTACTCTTCGTCATCTTCAAAATCACCTTCCTCTCGGTAATAATCACTAAATTCATTTTTAACTAACACTATCTTAATGTCGTCACCCTTAATATCCCATCTAACTATAACCATAAGACATTCATCACCTATTGTTCTGTATAACTTAGAATAGACCTGCATAATAACATCATCAAGAAACGAATCAGTAGACTCGTATATATCACGATGGTATTCACTTATCTCTTCATACATATCGCTATATCCCACAGACCCTTCTATATCATCATAGATGGTATCCGGGGCTTCTAATCCACATGCATCTGTTGTTAGGTAATTATAAATAATAGATTCCATAGCATGTACAAAATATATTCTCATAGCATTATTACCTAAACGCTCACCTATACCCTCACGGAACATCATATAGATGTCAGTGAGATTTATTAGATGTAGTTTTTGTGGTATCATAGGTTGATACACTATCCCTGAAATTTCATATAGAACAGGGTTTTGTAAGTTAAGCAATGAACCCTCTACGTCTCCACCTACTTTAGCTAGTATCTCTTCTGACATCATTACACAAGACATATTTAACTCCTAATAACCAATTAATTCATCTAGACTAAAATGTTTCATATTGTAAAGAACTAACTTAACATTAGAATTATCGCCAGCACCATATGCATCCCAGTGAAAAGGAACTAATCTTTCTCCAGTGACAGTAACACCATCTATTATTTCAATTATATTTTCTATAACTATGTTAACAGTATCAGATGTATGTTCTAATAATCCTGATAAGTATTCCCATCTAGCCATCTTAACCTCACCGTCTTCCATATCAGTTGGGTCTTCGTCATGGTTATCTTCATTAATCATATCTTGCAATACATACTCTGCGTCAGGCATACCTTTATTATTACCATCCATATTTAAAAATATAACATTTTCCACAAGTCTAATGAAACATAATCTAACATTACTATTACTAATATTATATTCACTAGCTGATAACAACCAATCTCTATAAACATTAGTCAGGTTAACTATCTCTAGAATAGCTTCACCAGGATAATTAGCTTGTGCTTGGAATACCATACCTTGCCATATTTCATTTTGTAAGTTTATGTAAAGAGAGAGGTTGCTCTCTTCTTCATAACCATGTAATGCTAAATCCCAAGGTTCTAGATCTGGAGCAGCCATTAGTATGTTACC
>CANNZV010003690.1:0-56518 GCA_947561585.1 Caprella mutica
CAGGGGGATTAAATAATATATGTAAATAAATAAGGATTAAAGAACAGATGGCTCGTAATCGGGGGGGGGGGGGGGAGTGCTTATGACCTACACCCCCGAGGAACGCGTTATCAAAGTTGGCGACCTAATCTCTTCCTCTTCTCCCAATTTATATTTGTAAGTATGGTTACATTTTTTATTATTAGTAACAAGTGGTACTCATTTTACAAACTTTGACAATCAGTTAGAGAGGAAAAATATATAAGTAAGATTTACAATGTATAGCTTTAGTTTGTTTACCAATAAATGAATTTAAAGCTATCTACTTCACTTTTATAACCTCACCACTACTCTTTACAGTCTATTATATCGTAAATGGAAAAGGAGATGGTGTCCCTTCAGCCCTGAACTGTTGTAGCTAATTTGGAATGTATTATTTTACAATGTTTATTTTTATTAATGCTACTTGCAGTTTTGGAGAATAGCGCAAAGTTATATTCATCAACTGCGAGGTCTTAGATTTTTGTATTAGGAAGGCTTCATTTCCCATCATCTCCTTCTTCCATCCACCATCGCCACAGGTGCTTGTGACTCTTTTCGTCACAATCCTTGGTAAGTCACAGCATTCACGGAGAAGCTTTTTTTTTCATTCATTAGTATTGTCACTGACGGGTGGCAGGTGACATTGTTTATAGAGCCACTTTTCTTTATGACGATTCTTCCAGTCCCTTTTATTTAATTTTTTTTTGATGTAGCTAAACGATATGGCCTTTTTTTCTGAAAAAGACATTTAACCCCTACTAAATAAATTTTTCCCTAACTTGAAACGTCAATCACATTAATTCAAATGCTATTTAGACATCATGATAATTTTTTACCCTCATGGTAGATATTGACAGGAATATTGCTGCCGAATAACGTCACATTCATAATATGAAGTATATATGCGTTAAACGCGTCATATTTTATAGTATGAATATGTGCGTTCATATTCAGCGCAGTATTGGCGCAGTCAATATCTGCCATGAGGGTATTTTTCTCTAGTGTTTCACGCGTGGCCACGGACGCTACGCGGTCGCGCATTAGTAGTTAGGACGCGCGTGTCTGCAGTTTAGGGTAGCGCCCCAGTGTAGTTCAGTGCAGTGGGGGGACGTAGAATGAGGTCCCCAAAAGCGGACAAAAATGCTCTGTCGCGGCCCTATCGCGGCCTTCTGCCTGCCATGATGCCGGCCCTGCGCGCCCCACCCGCTGCCCCTATCCTGCACCGAATTTTAACTGGGATTAGAAACGTATCCGATACCAGTTTTAGTTATTAAATTTCATACATAATTTTAAATTAATTAAAGACAGTGGAAGCTCGAAGACTAGAAAAAAAATCATCAACTCTGAGACAGCTTAATAAATTTGAAATATTAATAATAAGATTCTTTTTCAATAAGTTAAACTATTTACTTGGCAAGAATAAATATAGAGAGTTACATATGTCACTTTAATCATATCTAGAGCTTTCTCACTCATAAAATATAGTTTATAGAGGGCAGAAACATATTTATTGGACTTGTACACATTTTTTATGGGGGAATTATCCATATATTTTCATATATATAATATAACATCGGACTATGAAATTCTGCTCAAAGTATCAAATATTCTCCAAATTGATTCCCCTATATATAAAAATAAAAACTGTATACAAACAGTATGTATCTTGTATTATAGAAAATGCTAAAACTATATTTGAATTAGATTGGAATCGTGTTGATATTTCTGATGAAATTATAAATATTTTTTATCATTATTTATAGTTGACTCTCAAGACCTATCCAATGTCCATCATAAGTATTTCTTTTCTGATTTCTTTTTTCACACAAAATATTTTTTCCTTCTAAGATTATTCTCTTGTTCGCGGTTTTTTAATATAACCTTTTATCCTAAGAATTAATAATAACAATGTTTATATACATACCTAAAGATCTGGCGTAAAGTTTTTTTTGTGTCCTACATGTAACAATGCTACTATAGTGAATAGGAATTATTATTACAATACCTGAGGATTACTTATATATGTATTAGAAAAATATTTCTCTTCCAAGAGAGAATTGTGTTTTCTTATGTTTATTTATTACAGTTGTGTAATATAATGCATTATTAAATAATTTAATTTGTAAAGTTCATTACGTGGTTCAGCTTTATATCCAAATTAATCAGCACTATTATATGTGTAGAAAGATTTACCCGTCCAGAACTTCCCAAATCACCTTTTATTTGCCCTAGTTGTATTGCATTTGTTGCTAGCTATAGTAAGCAGTTTTCCTGCTAGTCTGTATTATAGACAGGTAAAATTTACATCATATGTCTATAAACTTCATATAGCTACTGCATAAGTTTCAAAGCACAAGGATTTATTTCTTGATGTCTTAATATTCTAATAAGATTTCTATTCACAAATTGATGCTGACAATATATTTCTGTAACAATATATTTGGAAAGCATTCGAATTCTCAAACGAGAGAGTATTCCATTATTAATGAAGAGTTATAGTAATCAATAGATAATTCCAATTAATATAATAATATGAGTTATAAAATTAAACATTGTTTCTAATATGAAACTCGGGAATAATCTTAATATTATTTCGCTGGAATTCATAAAGTTCAAGACTAAATGACATATTTCTAAACACGTAAAATCCTCTATAAAATTGTTCTTCAATCCAGTGACTGTCGAACTCAGTTCCAGTTGCAATCAGTCTTAGCTTTTCTTTTCGAAAAGACTTGTATGAAATTCTCTCACGCAATTCGCACATTACTTTGACACTGTTTTAGTACAGGACAGAAAATAGTGCCTCTGATGAATAGTTCTAGAGCAGAGAGAGACAATCCTAATAACTGCTGCGGAGTCTGAAGTCTAAACCAAACAGTAATTAATGATGAAGGTCCATTAGTTCTTATTTTGAAAATTGTTTTCCAGATCATAAAAAAAATCATTAGTGTTTTCTGAAGTAAAGGAAGTGTTCATATTTCATTTTTAGTGAGCTGAAACACTTCGAACAAATCAATAATTTACTTTTACTTTATCTCTCTGCATCTTTATTTTCATCTAAAAATATATAATAACATTATCAAATATAATAAATATATTGCAGAATAAAATTAATACATTTTTCAGAATCTGAAAATGACTCCTACTATATTCATTGCATTCAGTAACTGTTCAGCTTTCCATTGTATGTCGGACTTAAATAATTTGTCGACTGAATTAGTTTACATAAGTTAATGAAAAATTGTCACTCTGCAGAATTCAAATAAAAGGGAGAAAATATAACAAATAAAAAGAACAAAGAAACTGCTGAGATTGAATTTATTTTATGAGAAATCAGTACCCACATAAATGCAGTTGAAATAAACGAAGACATTTGCATAAAAAGGAAATTACGATTGGATAATGTGGATCAAATAAAATACTAATACTAAACTCATTATTGAATTTACTTACTTATTTACAAAAGTCAAAACTGAATCTTCTATCTACATTATCCTCAAATCCAGATAATATTTCATATTTCAGACCGGTCCCACTAGAATTACACACAATTATCAATGGTGATAATTTTAACACATGTCTCGATATTATTAACGTTCGTAGACATAGAAAACAGAGACAATTTTTTTGTGCTAATTATTCCACGGTAACTAAACAAACATCAAAATTATAATTCACATGAGGTTATTAAAAGCAATTGGTTCAGAAATTCAACATGTCCCATTTCATTATAAGTTCCATGTTATCGCGCGGTTCCATATTTTCGGACACGTTGAAATCTATATACAATAATTACTTTTTAATTTTTATTTAAATGGATAACCAAGATACCAATTAGAATAGAAGTTAAAATATAATTATTTTCTTTTCTTTTCTTACGTGTTCAAATATTTTGAACCAATCAATAACTTGGATAATAATAACAATAATATATACTGATAATAACAACAATATTTCACAGAGCACAAAATTGCTGTTTTTTTCACTATAACACAATTGAATAAATCTAAGTATATTCTATTTACTCTCCTATGTTGAGCGACAATTAAGCTATGTGCTTCTATAGTACTCTAACTCTAAAATATTTCCTTTCAATATAGATAATAGAAAATAGGATGATGTATAATGTATATTGTATAATCAAGGAATGACAATTCTAAATCTGTAGTTTCTTTTCCCGTTTCATTTACCGCATGTTAATAAAACAGAATAGTGATTTGGTAATAAAAGAGGGACCGTCTGTACTGCTAATCGAATTGGTAATTACGTATATCATTCATTAACATAAGTAAGCTTAATTTTCATTAAAATTCTCTGAAAGGCATTCAGGGAGAAAACAAATAGAGTTATTGTAAGGCATTATAAATTAATAGTAAGTATACCATCCTCATTAATCTTCTTTAGCACCACGATAACGTTTGCTCTGGGTAACAGCTGCTGACGTAACAATTCAGTTCAATAGAAGCAACAATGATAGCAAAGAAATTGTCTATTCTGTTGTCAAGGATCATCAATAAGTTGGTGTGTAGTCTAGCTAAGCCGCATAAGAAATGTAAAATATAAAATTTTCATTTCAGCAGAAAAAACTAATTCTTCAGAGCTATAAAATCTCTGAAATTATAAGTAATCTTTTCCACCGCTGTACATCAAAGTATTAGTAATCCTCTTATTAGACAAATAATCAGAGGCACTTCGAATACTGCGATCCCTTAAGTATATTAATCTAAGATTTCATCGAGGAAAAAAAAAAGAAGACAACCTCTCTACTACAATTTGATGTTATAATGTTCTATATAACATCAGGCTTGAGGGTAGATATTGAATATGAAAATTTCTGAACAATATTTATGATTTCGTTTCAGTTTAATGTACAGTACTGGAAATATTAATATGGATTTTTCAAAATCGAAATTTTGTTCATAGAATGTACTGATTGCAATTGGATTTATTTTAATACACTTATATATTAATACGTCTTGATAATCCACAAACACCTAGTTTGGTGGCAACATTTAGTATCCGTAAGTGCTTCAACGGTCGTTTCCCCACCCTCACTTTCTTAAAATTTCCCATCATCTTAGCTACAATCACCATCATTTAAAAAAAAATGAATCCGATTGCGATCAACAAAATTGATTTATTTAACCTTTTTGCAATCAAAATTCCGACTTTGAAATATCCATCATAATTTTTCCTGTACTGTATATAATAATTTAACATTCTAGCCGTAAATTATATTTGACACTAAATATCACACTGAATTTAAACTTTAATTTAATTAATCTAATTTGTTGAGCGGTAAAATTCTATCTGCATTTAATTACAGTAATTATTTTCATTAAATTAATGTTGTTTGTTATCTGAATGTTGAAATATTATCATAAATAATAATATTATTATATAATTCACAATGACTGGTTTACGAAAGAAGGGTCAAACTAATAGTGTACTGTAAATTTTGTGCAAAAGATGAGACTCTAAATTTATTAAGTCATATATAGCCTCACTTTATAACTGGAACAAAAACTTGAATGAAAATTGGAATATTTGTTCCCGTTCAACAGTTTAGTAATATGAAGTGTACCTATAATTATTATTGTGTATATAGCTAGTTGATGATTTTAGGAGTTGAATATTGACAGACATGGGAAGGAGCAGTACACAGGTGCATTCATTGGTTTCATTTATATGGTAATATTCCAACCTAAATAATTTCAACACATAATATTTCACACAAATCTTTTTACAACAGTGTGTACAATCGATTGTAGCTTTGTAAATATATGCTTATTGTAATTAATTTATGTTTGGGAGCATTCTTGGTTGATCAACTTAAGTTACTTAGGGGACCGCCCCCAAAATTTTGAATTTTTTTTATTATTGGAGTTATGGTTCTGAAACTTTATATGTACATATATATAAAATTAAATTATCTATCGTTTTTGTTCGTGACATTTTTTCGATTAGACCCATAGAAAACGATTTATTCGAATTTCGAACAAATTTCGAACCATTTTCAAAAACCCTACGTCTGTTTTTTTTGGTTGAAGCTAGAGCATTGCGGTTTTTTGCATTCGATTCTCTATACTGATATCTACAATATGATTTTCTTCGATTTTTAATTTTCGAATGGGTTTTCTATATTTCGAATTTTTCATAAAAAGTAAAACAAAAATTTTGAAAAAAAAAATTTTGTCGGAAAAAATTTTCTATAACAAATTCGAAAATCAAAAATCGTATTGTAGATATCATTATGGAGTATCGAATGCAAAAAACCGCAATGCTCTAGCTTTAACCAAAAAACAGGAGTTTGGGTTTGAATTACAAGATTTGTAGATCTCAGAATTAGTAGCAATTTCCTTTCAAAGTTTGATGATCTGACACGCAGCATCCATCCACTTCGAAGGTTTGGGGCTAACTGAGTAATCTTTCTTTGCATTCATTGGTGTGGGCGTGTTATAGTGGTAGGTTAGATACCAGATATAGCGAGATAATTAATTATTACAAATTATAATTGGCTGAGAGATGGTTTTTAGAGTACATATTGACTCCCTACCCCCTGGCCCACTTTTCCCTTTCTCCCTCTCTCCCCAGGGGTTAGAGTTATACGAGACTTCTGATATTTTGCACACACTATAAGAAGGTTATAAAGCAACTATTTACACAATAAAAAAAAATTGAGATTTTTTCGGGGGCGGTCTCCATTAACCTCGAATGTTTCGAATAGATTGTTAAATAATCCACGATTTCTCAATGGTTTGGAGAGTATTTTTCTTATTCTGCTAAAATATACATACAATATACCTTTTTGTTCTAAATTTGATTTTCAACCATCTGTTTATACAATGGGCAGAACTGTAATCATTCAAATTAGATATTGTACAACAGAGACTACTATGCTTTTGAATGTGACTTTATAGTAATTGAAATGATTTACAGAGTATATAGTTATTGATAAGTAATGCTTAATGAAGATATTCTGAATAATTCATTGGAATTAAGTCAAATTCAATTGGGTTACATACAATAATAATGTCATTCATTCAATAATCCCAATTTTTGTTTTTACTTTTTTTTTAAGTATATATCGCAATGTTTGAAATCAAATATAATGAACCGAAAAAGACTTTTCAAAAGATTTACCTAAAACTAATTTGTTACAGAATTAACTTTCGTGAGAGAGAACCAACATTTGCTCAAACTTCTGAGGTGAAAATTGCACTTCATTGAAACTTTGTTGGAGAAGTGAAATTGAAATTTTCCAAATGTAACTATAAATCTAATATTAACTTAGTATTCATTCCAACATCTTTACATTCGAATACTTGATTCCATCGTAAGAAATCTTAATCCACATACTATTCTCTGTATATGATAGCTTAACATATTAATATATGAATTCTAACAACATTATTGAAGAGCTCATTGATGATTATCGGATGCAGTTAATGTTTGTAGTAGATACTTATATCTCAACTCACGATTTAAATGATATTCTTCGCAAAGTTACTCATTGAAGGTGATTTCAAGTATGATTTTGAAGTTTGCATTAACTATTCGAAAAATACAATTATTTAAAATTTATATTTCAAAGTAAGTTCTTATAAGATAAACAAACACACTTCATCAAAACCTTTTCCTAAAACTTAATTGAGAGAAGAGTCTGAGTGTTTGCTCACCCATTAGATATTTAGAAAATGAAATCTGGTAATAATGCTTTTGAAAAACTTCATATGATTCTATTTTAGGATTTCATGTTTATAAATTACAAGAAAAGATTTACTGCTTATTATTATGACGGGAATGTTTTTAATCGATAAGTGAACAAATTCATAGAAAATAAATACAAATATCGGAAAAATTGTTTTGTTCAGAATAATAATTAGAAGATACAATGAATGTTTTTGATCATTAACAGCATTTTTGAAACGAACAATATATAAATCAGATTTTTTTTCAATAAAATAAAAATATAAAAAAATGAAAGATTTAATAATTACCTAGGTAGTTTTTTTCAAATATACATATTGCTTCTTACTCCTTTATTCTTTGAATAAACTTCATTTATACAATTAATTGTATGTGCAATTGTGCAATGTGCATACTTATACAGTTATACTCATTATTTTAATACCAGATAAATAAAATATTCCAATATAAAATTTGACTGTGAGCAATTACCAGAGTTTCAATCACCTGGAGAGTCAGCAAAGCAATATGTCTACAACATATTAGTCTGTTAAATGTAAGACTATTAGTGCTTCTCAGACTAATGGACTAATTTAGTGCAGGAGAGCATGCTAGGCCATTAATGACGAGGGTCTCCATTTGCATTTACTGAACAGGCAATTTGAATTAGATTATTTCTAACTTCCAAAGATGATAGTCAGAAACATTATGCTTAAAAATGGAGTCCTTCAAATTAATATCATTATCAAAAGCAAACATTAACTCAAAAATAAATAACAAATATTGATGTCTAAAATATATAGCTTCATTTATACCATGTCTGTTTGGAATAATGTATTATAAATTACAGAACAGTCATGAAATGTCGACATAATTATTTTCTAATGTTGGGTGAAAAACTTGTTCATTCAAATTGATAATTATTGTTCCGATTATTTATTTTCAGCTCTTCGAAAATTTCGTGAATTCCTTTGAATTTGTTGGTGCAATGAATAGCTTCTAATTTGTACAGAATAGCGCTTACGATTTGGAGGAAATTAGCCTCATTATTCATACAATTTGAGAAATGAGTTAATTTCAACTGCCTTATAAGCTTAAATGCAACAACAGAAATATTCGAACATTCCTTTGATTTAAGCGTAGCAATTTATAAATTCATGCACATGTTACACACAGTACGAGAATTTCTCAGTTGGTGAATGCCAAAATGAAGGCGATACTTAAACTCATCTAAAGCGAAGGATTGAGATGGTTTCTTATGGATTTACATTGCAAAATATTGTTAATTGCAGTAGCATTCAGGGATTTCAAATTGTTTAACCCCACAAATATACGTTGGATGTGATGGCAGATTTTTCTGGTCTCAATGGAAAGGTCAAAAAAATTCTACCTAAGCAATTAAACATGTATTTATTTACATGTGACACCCGATCGGATCTCACATGTACAATTTTACATCACTTCAAGAAGTTTCCATCAATTTAATTTTCAATTAAATGGCATTATTTCAACTAGTAATCTCGGTATTGGTACATTTCAAATTAAATATAATATTTAAAATGTCTTAGAACGCGCTTAAAATCAAATAATGTTTCAAAAAATAAGTTTTCTGCTTCGCACTCTGCCGAGTACAGCATTTATTCAAATGTATTACGCATCAATGCTATTTGTTCATTCAATATATTCCAGTTGAATAAATAAATATATCCTTCATATGTAAAAGTTAGCCCTCATAAAATTTTATGAATATTTACTTTCAATGAATCAAAATGACTAATATTTTTTGCTTAGTCTTTGAAATTAAATCACGACAATATTTCTATTTAATTAAGTGCTTGTTTTAGATATTTATTAAAAATAATAGGTTGGACGAAATCAACTTTTACCTTTGAACTGATACAGTACACTTCTCTATCTATTTTTGTGATATATTACTTAAGGGGAACTTCCGTAAATTGTGTAAAAAATACCAAAATTTGTAGCTATTTTGAAGTGCCTCAAAATGGCATCCGGGCGACCGACCATGTTTTTAAAAAAAAAATTGAAGCTACGGTTCTGAAACTCCGCACCCATATGTAAAATTAAATTCCCTATCCATTTTGTCCCTAGCATTTTTTCGATTAGACTCATAGAAAACGAGTTTTTCTTACTAACAGAGCGCTATACCCATCCCCTCTCCCTTCTCTCCAGGAGCATAGCGTCACACAGGCACTCTCTAGAGTTCTGATTTTTTGTACAATCATTTATAAGGTTGTTAGGTACCTATTTATGAAATAAAAAAAATGATACAATTTCGAGACCTCTTCACGGACTATCTTAGTTTCATTTTACTATCTATTAAAAAATACAATATTTGTTAAAGAAGAAGACTCATTCAAAATTTAAATCATAAGATGTGTCAATTCCAAAACTTAAAAAATCACAACAATATTAGTGATAAAAGAACACTCAGCTTCAATTCATCACATCAGTTTACCATTTAGCTAACATTGTAAGAAATGTGACTAATTTCCCCTAATCATAGCGCTTTCCTGTCCAAATTGAAACCTGTGCCAATAATAAATGAAGATCATTAATCTTATGTGTAATTTGAGCAGTCTGAAGAAGAAAATCTTAGCAAATTGCAACCTCTTAAGAAAAATATGATATCCTAATTTGGGACATGATGCAACAAATTTCATGGTTCTTTTCTAATACATTGTTATATAACAACCATTAAATTAGAGTACTCAATGGAATATTTTACTACATAGCCTTAATTGAATTTTAGGATTGAAATTGAATTCAATTAAGCTCATGAGATTTTTTTTATTTTCATAAATTTGATTTTATAAGACGAATATAATGTGTTGGTCTTTCAGCTAAACAGATATATTAAAGAAATCTCTATATTTTTATATAGGAGAATAACAAATATTCAGACCAGTTGGTTGCTATTTAATTAAATATTATATTTTATATTAGATGTATTTCAAACTACAAGGAATATAACACGAATAACAGTTCTCATGAAATGGAATAACGTTTTTGACTTCTGTATTATTGTTGAAAACAGAATGCAAAATAGAGAATTCTAGAACAATTTACCAGTTTCAGTAGTCTGGTGTTAATATTAAAATATTTGATAACAAAGAATACACTATTTAAAAATCCATTTGGCATACAGTTGAATTTAATAAATGCAATTAATTTTAAAATCCCATTAACTGATCATCATATATCAAAGTCCATAGAAACTGATCTCAAAAAAATCTATTTTGATTATTGTTCTCAACTTCTCATTGAAATACAAGTAATATAAAAGAAACTTAAAGATAATTTTCACCGAAAAGGATAAAAATATTCCATATTCAGCAGACTGCCAACAGAGCAATCAAGTCATGAGATAATTATGAAATTTAGAACATAATTATAGCTACAGTCTGTAAGTGGTGTACAGAACTAGGTACTCTAACTTTAAAAAAAAAATCATGAAAAAGCCAGCAAACAAATTAATTCAATTGGCTAGTCTTCCATGCACTAGGTAACTGTCTAACATTATTGTTTTAGCAATTTTCCCTCAAAAAATTAAAGGCAAAATAATGATAAATAAAGAATATGAATTTAAGAGAAAAGAAAAACATCCGAGTTTACCATCAAATACAATCTGGGAGAACTGATGAAAAAATTGGAGAGTTCATGGACCACATAATTTTACTTGGACATCAGTCTGTATTTTAACATTTTCTGTACAAACAGTTTTTAATTTCTTCTCTTATATACATGTATTTTGCTTAGAAGAGAAGGAAAATAGAAAATTTCTTGGAAAGCACTTTACCAGTTTCTGCAATCTGGCCAGGGCTGAGTCAGAGATTAAGAGTGACACTGTGGCAGACAGTCTGACAGAGACTTTAAAAAGTTTACACCAATATACTATATTGTAATTAGGATTATATTACATACAAGCACCCTAGAAGTAGAGGCTACAGCAAACTAAAGATTATGGTCAGTTGCCTATAGCCTATGCTGCAAGGTAGGTATAGGAGATTCTGCCTTGGATCTATTTCAATTATAAACAGCTAGGGTGATTTCCTATTTTATTATTTTTCAGAATGAATTGATCACAGAAAACAATTCTAGCCTATTTTATGTTCTGATTTATATCCCTATTACTATAAATTTAAGCACTGAGAATAGCTGAAATTAAATTAGGGTTACCACCAAACCAAAACACACACCTACCTTCAATGATATTTCACTGAATCTGACGCGCTATTCCAGTTTCCCGCCTTATTTACATTAAATTTACATACATTTGATTAATAATTTCATAGTAATATTCTAACTACATAGAGGACGGTTATATATACTGAAAATGGAAAATAATTTACCCACATGCAAGTTTATTTTTGATTTGTTCTGTAGGTAAGGTAAACTGACATGGATGATGCGTATTTCTAACCACAGAAAAATAAAATTTTACTAACATTTCGTGTGTTTATACTGACTAGAGAATTAAACCACATGCTGTAGTTCATTTACACCTAGCACATTACTGGAATTAACTACTTTAGCGTATAATCAACCCACAATGAGTTAAACTACAGTGTATTGTTTGATGTCCAAAAATTATTTCTCTCAGTGTACATAAATGATAGTACACTCGTCAATCAAAATTGCACAAATCAACGATCAAAATAATTGAATGCACAACTATAAATTTTAAAATTTATGACAATATTTGATGAATATGTGCTCATTGTGAGCAATATATATATACTCTCCCCTGCAACATCTCTTTGTAAACCACGTAATCATTTGCCAAATAACCAACGTATTTCCGTCCAATTTTGAAAATCCATTTAAATCTTCATCATAAATTTGAGTGTATGACATTTCAGCCCAATGTAAATCACGATACAACGGTATATGCATTATAAAATTAAAGGCGAAATTTATATTTGTTTGTATACATGCATACCCTAATAAGTTTGACGTGTGTTTTATAGGCACATCCTTTTGAAATTTATTTATATCTTTCATGTCATTCATTTAAATTTACTGGCCTTTCTTGACTCTGTTCCTACATAGGTAAATACCAAATGTATATTTATTTTTAAAAGTTTAAAAACATTTACTTATCGGTGTAAATCAAGGAAATTAGGAAAATATTTGTACTGTGGTGATGTGTCACAACGTAGAAATACCGTTTGCTTCTGTCTGCGTTTTCATGGAGAACACACACATGCGCGAGCTGTAATTATGCCAGACTCCACCTAATCACAGCTCTGCTCTCTCAGTTGCCTATGTCTAAAATACCATGTATTTATTTCTCATTATATGTTCAATATTTTTAGAATATATTCAATGTGATAACTTTGTTCCTATTAATCGTGGGTATATAAAATTTTGCACAGTACGTTTATTTGATAAAAGCTACGAACTGACAGAAAATTATACAATTCCAGCAACTGGTTTCCTAAATATCAAATGTGTAGCGAATCCTATGCACTCAGTCTTTTAGAGGACTAAATTTTGTCTGTCTGATTATAAGATTAACGTTCATTCTGATAGTCAAACTCAATATGGTTAAGACGGGTACACTATGATCTCGATGTTATAAACATGACTTAATTTTCCACTATGAGAATAATTCAGTTGATCTTAAAAATATGATACTGTCTATAAAAATAAAACTCTCTAAATATTTATAAAATGAAAAGGGATATTTTTCCCTGCGATGTCATATTTGAAATCCTATTGCAGCGCTCTTAATTGAATTATGAAAATGTACTATAAAATGAAACAGGACTGCGATGGCTTGCTATTTAATAAATATTTTGATTACATTAAATAGAGCGAAATAGACAGATATTATAATATTAAAAATTAGAAAACAAATATACCGAATTTTTCTTTTTCAATTTGACAGAAAGAAATTTATTTATTATTGTGATGTTATCGGAAAATTTAGTTTGCAAAGCAAAACCATGAATGTTCATACTCAATTTTCGACAGGGAATTCTAATAAAACAATTAACTGACTCTTTTAATATTATATAGTACAAATAAGAATTGGCCATTTTATGACAGAGTGGAGAAAATTTGTTCATTATAGAAGCAACTTCGTTACTAAGGACACCTATATTCGCCATACAGGAGTTCACTATATAGTAGTAATGCACAGAAAACCAATTGACATAGAGTTTTAAATGGAGGTACAACTTATTGAAAAGAATACAATTAGGTGTTTTTATATTCTGTTTTTAAAATGATATTCCTTAAATAATTAATTGCCACAGTTTAAATTCAAAATTTTGATATTATTGATATTCGACATGAACTCATTTATAAAAGACATGTTTTAATAATTGGTCTAAAATATAAAATAAAGGTATAGCTTATATTAATATAATAATGAATAAAATAAATGTAAATTGAAGAAGAAAATAAGTATTTTATGCACAGAAAATATTTTAAAAAATTAATATTCAGCAGACTGGATTTGAGATAGTTATTTTCTGGCTCTTGGTAACAATTTAATTATTTGGGACTGAAATGCCCTCTGAAATCAACCCATAATTCAGAATCTCCCACAGCTTTCATATAATTTTATCTTTTTATAGATACCATGACTTTAACATGGCTCTTTTTCAGAGTTATATGATTTTTTGGTAACTGTAGCTACAAAGTGATTGAAATTCAGTAGCTAGCATGGCTACATCTCTACAGTAAATTCAATGTTGTCATCAATAACTGCATGATAGCTAATTTATTATTTTTCTCATTCAATTATATTCATTCTCATCTTTAAAATCTACTATATTTAATTCTGATTTAGAGAAGTCCATTGGATAAAGAAAATATGTTCTTGCTGTTACTTAATCTAAGACTGTTTTAAATCACTTGCGGAGGCTTATTTTAACAATTATCACTATATTCATTCAGAAATTTAGTTTTTTTGCTAATTATTGCTACATAGCTAGTCAGTAATTAGCCTTAATCTCTCAATTGTACTAACTATTATCAACTATTTCCTAATTCCATATATTTTGCAGACACCAAAGACATTCTAATGAAGACTTTTGGGGTGGCTTGCATACTTTTGCTAACATCATAACAACAAGAGATTGAGGCCCACAACTGCTGATGTTGGTGTTAACTTTTAGAGGTAAGTTTCTGTAAGTTTTACCTATTTATTTGACTTCTAGCTAACTATGAATGGGAAAATCTTCATTAATTGATGCTTTGTAATTTTCTTTTCAGTCATATGGCTAACTATTGAAGAGAATAGGTGGCAAGAGAAGTAATCATCCTTTTTAGTCTCATTCCAGCCACCCATCTTCAAAGTCTTCTGAAGTTGATCAAGTATCCTCTGATGACATTATGTTTTGGGTGCCAACACTTTTTGAAGGCGATTGTGTAGAATTTTAAACTGTCCCAAGTTTTGAATTTGCAATATTGCAAGGATTGCTGAAACATTTTACATTACTGTGAACATCATTGTACAATATTCATTCAATGTATGATTTGAAAGAACCATGCGTCACTGTTTTGGTGAGTCGCTTTGAGAAATAGCTAGCTGTGAACAATTTAGTTCATGAACTACTAAATGACTTTTTATTTGTTTGGGTATTTAAATCTTGGAGCTACAAGGAAGCTTTATTTAGGCTTTTTTAACATAACTTTATACAACTTTTTCTTGATTCCTCGAGTTATAATCTAGATTTCGAGTTATAATCTAGTTTTCGAGTAATAATCTAGTTTTCGAGATATAGTCTAGTTTTCGAGTTATAATCTATCTTTCAAGTTATAATCTAGTTGCAGTTTCTCCTTTAGTAATCTATTAAAAGAGTTTGAAAAGAACTGTTATGTTTCTTGAATATTTTATTCATGTTTAATGATACATAAGTTGGTAACTTTTTCAATATTTCTAGCTTCTGAGAAACTATAATAATTTCTTCTTTCTAGTGTTTACCAAGTAAAGTGTGTTTCTGAAATTGTTCATTTTATATTAAATGTAATTCATTAATTTTGAGTTTTATTACATTGATTTGTTGAATATGGAAAGATTTGCTAAATATCCAATTTAATTATTTATATTGTATCTATTTTAACTAACTTAACAGAAATATTATCACTCTATATTTATTAGTTAAGCTTCATGCTAAATTATATATGTATTCCTATGAATTTGATTACTACAGTATTTTGTAATCGAGTGTAGCTAAAGTAAACATTATCCAAGTGACTAAAATAAAATACATGTAGGTAAAATCGCTTAGCGACTGTAGTTTGAAGGATTAATTTATCAGTTAAATATTCTTTTACATGAGGTTTGAATTGCATTCATGTTGGTAAAATAGACAGCCAGCTGTAGTTTAATTCATAAGTATGTAGGTAATCTTTAACCACAGCTGTGGTTTGAATTGCTTGTACGTAAATAAAATAGACATTCAGCTGTAGTTAGAATTGTGATAGATGTAGGTAAGATAAAGTACATGCATGTAGGAAAAATTATATTATAAATTCATGATGTTTGATTCAAACCACAGCTGTGGTATAGTTTAAAAATGACCAACATTGTGGTTTGTATGAAACTATATATAGGTTCGGTTAAGTACACTTTTCTTTCAGTGTAGGATAACTTTTAGATAGATCAAAAGAGAATCATCCCTAATTTTTTCTTAGTTTATATGAAGCTACGTGTATAACGTAATGAGTGAATGCATAGATGCAATAGTTTGAAAGTACATATAAGACTAAAGTAATAAATAAAATTTATGAATGGTTGCCTTTATCTATGAAGCACAAGAATACCGCAATACTTTATATTCCAACTAAAGTCCTACCAGATTTATAGAAAGAGGGATGGGTGGCCACATTGCTTCCTTCCAAAATCCGTCAAAGTTGTTATTACACCACCTATAAATCACATTCACTGCTAATGAAATTGGTTCCAAATTATTCGGAGAACCGAGGAAAAACTGGTTCTGCAAATACGTATATTCAGATAAAATGACTGTTGACTTAAGTTTTTTCATCGAAAACGATCAAAGGCGATGTGGTGGCATCCAATGGAACATCATCCTATCCCGTCAGAAGCAGGCTTCTGTTCTGGTGTGTGAAATTGCACCCACCTTTCGCAGTTTAGTATTGGTGAATATTGGTGACATCATCTCGTCGGATGAAATCGAAAAATTTCCTGCAGATTTCCTGCACCCTTCCGCAAACAGCATTCCCCTGTTCAGCAACTTCCAAATGTTCCAATTTTTTTTATAAATTATTTTTAAACTAGTTTTAGTTTTTACCTACTATTTTCTTTAAAGACTTTTTTCTCCAAAATACTTTCTATTTTTAAATAGAAAGTATTTTCCAATACATGCAGAGCACAGCCATTGCCCTCAACAAATTATGTGCAAGTTTCTCTCGCCTTGTATTTCCCATCTCCTAGCTTCACTCCTCAGCTGTGGCATCATGGACACAATCAGTTTGGTCACCGTCTCTTCAGGTCACGAATTTGATTGTCTCCTCCCCCCAGACTGCGATAATCACCTAATTATTATATCATTCAGATTTATTAACAAGTTCTATTTAATAAAGTCATGGGGTTTCCCACAAATATTTAGACTGGTACTACTATATTGCATGGCAACTGAATGAAGTACACATGTTACTCTTATTAGGTGTTAAGTTGTTCTCATTTCCAAGTAATTGCACCAGTGATATATCAGGCTGTGTTTCGTCTGAATGCGTTCATGTAGCCTCAAAACTCACTGTAAAATTGCCGGTAGTAATTGAAGAGGTTTTACTTTGAATGAGAGTATGAGACGTACACATTTCTCTTGATGAAATCCTTATCTTTGTATTTAATTTGAGGTCTTGGAAATTTTGTCTTTAATACATTTTTCGAATGTTTTAATAGGTGGAACACCGGAGAAGATGGGAGGCTTTCGGGCGAGTTGAAAAACTCAGGGAGAGTGGGCAACAGTATGGTTCCTTTAATTGGAGATGGGATGGACTTATAAAATAAACAATTTTCAGAAACTACCACTTGTAACATTTAATTGAGTCCACCCTATCTCCAGTATTCATTTTAATTAAATCGATTCTGAGTTAAATATGATTTGATAAGTTTGGTAATTTTAATAATTGCTCATACTATTTAATGAGCATATTTCTCAACACACCCTGCATACTTAATTCAAAGCATTTTCTACATATTGTTCATTCGTTTTTTGACTTAACACTATAAAATAAAAATAAATCTGGCAATAGAACGAGTTGGAACTTGCATGCTATATTTTGTCGTGAAGCCATATTGCCTCCATCTCTACTTTGAATCTTTGTCTGCGAATTTAGATACCATTCTGATAGATATGAATTTATAAAACGAAAAATATTGACGGAAATTGAAAGATGTATACTCTATTTCCTTTTCGAATTTGGGTAATCTGTAAAAACAATATCCGTTGTTTATTGAATTTGATATGAAGTTTTGAATAGTTTGTGCCATGAGATAAATGTATATTAGAAAATCTGGAATTTTGTTAAAATTACATTGAATTTTATAAAGTCATAATTACTTGGTAAAAATCTGAGAAGTTAAAACTCAACTTAACGAGAAAATGCACTCATTCTTCCAAGAATATATCCCCTCCACTCTTTTTCAATCAACATTGACAGTGAGTCTTAATATTTAATATCATTTCCTGGTACTCTACTATATATTTAAAAGTGACATGTAGACTGAGACTCACTATAAATAAATAACAATTTCATTACTGAGAGGTGGAGCAGTGATTTATAAAGAAGATGCCGTTAATTAATTAAAACTTGAACTACCCGGCAGCCAATTCAATTAAACTCCTCTTTACTTTTCAAACATTTGTATCTCATAAATATCTGCAAATTCTTCAATTTTTCTAATTATATTATAAGGAGATCACATATTATATTTTCCCTATATTTGAAATTAGAAAATTAAAATCTTGTTATACAGTATACACTCTGCATTACCAAGGCATATGATAACTGTTACAGACAGTCTCCGTCGAATAATAGTTAGCAATGAGCAGAATTGGTTAATATCCGCAATGGTGGAGATAAGAAATAGTTTGTTTCTTCTGAACAATTTCTTCCCACTTAAATTACTATGGTTATAATTTCAGTTCAAATATTATAAAATAATCAACTGCAAACTCAGTTTTAATGAGATCACATATACATATGATAATTTGAATAGCCATTTTTCAAACATTTGATTGTTTTTAATAACAATGGAGAATTCCTGGCAATGATTGTGAAATTTTGATTCATTGCATAAATGCTAAATGTCTTGGAATAGTGATGAATGTTCCAGAATTCTGAATTCTGCTCAACTGAGATAATAGACCAAATTATGAATAAAGAATATTCTGATGAATAATTCTAACATATTCCATGCCATTCAGATTCATTAGCATAGCGTCATTTTTAATGAAGTGAGGCTTTTTAGTTTTAGTTTAGTTTTTTTTTACTCCTATAAATATATTCAATCAGCGTGACTGTAAAAAAAGACAAAAGGTTTTTTTAGCTGTTTATGCAAACTCAATCGACAAACTATTTAGCTTTCACATACAATATAGCAGTCAAATTCATATATTTGTTGGATTAGTGAATTCTTTTTGAGCACAATTAAGTTAAAAAAACCTCTGATGCAACAAACCTAAAATTATAAATTAGAACAAAACGTGCAAGTTCGCAAGAATTGATTCACGACGTAACTACATATTAAATATTCTAATATATTTATCATTTTATCTTGTATTATACAGAAAAATAGTCACAACCCATTAGAAACAAAGAATAATAAATCGCAACAAACAAGATACTACGCTAAACTATAGCTACACATAAAGTTTATGGAACGCAAAATAAAGGGTATCCGGTAAATTCATCGCGGTAAATTCATCGCTGGTAAATTCATCGCCGTAAATTCATCGCATGGTAAATTCATCGCATAGTAAATTCATCGCGTGGTAAATTCATTGCATAGTAAATTCATCGCGTGGTAAATTCATCGCATGGTAAATTCATCGAATGGTAATTTCATCGCATGGTACATTACTTTATTTTTCTCTGGATTAGGGTAACTTGTTTGTACGAATCTGTGATGTTAGTTTATTTAAAATGATTGGTTTTAGTAATAGAATGTCATATAATTTTTGCATGTACATTTTATATGTGAGTATACTTGCATTAATTTATTATTTTATAGTTTTAAGTTCTTTAATTTAAATTTTTATTATTTCTCAAATTACGTATTTGTGTAGCTACTCATAGTTTGAACATCAACATAACTGTAAATGCTACACCTCTTTGAAAATATGATCAGCAAAGCATAATTGCCTCAGTAAATGGGAACCAGATTTTCTTATTATTTAAGAGATATTGATTACAATTTATCTTTTTTAAATTAATTAAGATATATTTTTTGTGCAGTTGTAACGATAGAATTTATTCGTTAATATTAACGGTTTGCTTTAGCAACATATCCATATATTATTTCGTGGACCGACAATTGGGCCATGACAATTGGGCACAATACAATTTGGCCCCACGACAATTGGACCCCGGACAATTGGGCCCATGACAATTGGGCCCAAGGACCAATATATTATTTGCCCATTCTTTCAGAGTCTACAGTATCAACTTAATTAAAGACCATTGCTACTCTAATAACTAGGGATGTGACAATATGCGTTTGGTATAAAAATGTAGTCTTGAGCGTAATTAAAATATAGAATATTCCTAATATGAAAAAAAACATTCTTGTTATGAAAAAAATATATCTTTTAGTAGAACATATACATATCATGAATAAATGGTTTATTCTTTTAAATTACTTTAATTTTCTGTTCTGAGATAAGCCATGTAAGTAACATATTTCCTAGTTACAGTACTTCTATATTGAACTCCTGTATAGTGAATGAGTTAGGTTGTAACCAACAGCAAATAACAACGTAGCTATTTTAGATGAAAAAATAATAGAAAATAAGAATGTGGGTATTTAAAGAAAGCCGTGGCCTTCCAAGACATGCTGAAATTATTGGAACATACAAGTCAAATTAAAGTTAATGTGAATTTGTTGAAACCTGTTCACTGTTCAGTGTTCAATATAGAAGAGTTTCATAAATTAGTATTACAAAATGTATTTTCACAATCTCATTTTATCATTACAACTCTTCAATTTTTCTTAGTTCATGTAACGAAAATCTTTAAAATTCACATAATATGATTCAAGTTAATAAAAATTATTTAAATAATTCAAAGATTTTCATTACACCGAAACATGAGTTTAGTATACAAATGTGATTTAACGGGCTTATTAATATACACCTTACCAAGTTTACCAAACGAATTTAAAAATTATAAACATATTTTTGAGAATATAAAACATATTTCAAATATAATATTGTCACCACCCAAGTAATAACAAAATAACACTTCTTTATTGTGTCTTCTGTCCAATTTTTTCTGGGTTCAATTGTTTTGGAGCCCAATTGTCCTGGGGACCAATTTTCCTGGAGCCCAATTGTCGGTGCACCACATTGTTTGTAACGTTTCAATGTCTTTATAAAAAAATCATATTTTATTTACCTCTCTATTATTTGTATTATCTACCTTCCTTTTATATGTCATTGATGATTTATTATGCGATGAATTTACCTGCGATGAAATTACCATGCGATGAATTTACCATGCGATGAATTTACCATACGATGAATTTACCACGCGATGAATTTACCATGCGATGAATTTACCACGCGATGAATTTACCGCGATGAATTTACTACGATGAATTTACCCACGATGAATTTACACTGATCCAAAATTAAGCTACCTATTAAGGTAAACTATTTCAGAATTTCACGACTATATACTCAAATGAAAATCTAGATTTGGTTATGTTGAAATTTGGCAATACTATAATTGAAAATACAAACACTGGTTTAATTTTTCCTCTTAATTATATGCATTTATTTATTTAAAATAGACTATTTAAATTAAGTAAATCATATTTAAATTAATTTGAAAGTGTTGCTGAACGACCTGTTCATATGGTATCACCTGATTCGGTCCTCCAGCAAAAATTAATATGTTGCACCTGACTTTCTTTCGACAGGCAGACCTGTATTAGGTGGTCATGTGGGTCGCGATCATTTGGGTCCGTGTTTATAAGAAGTATAATAAACATGCATAGTTAATTTAGCTTTTGTATAATTGATTGCTTTCTCAGTTTTAAGATTAGTTAAGTCCTTTTCTGCTTTTACAAACAGCTCCATATCCCTTATATTTTTTGATCCAGTTAAAAACCTCTTAACCTAACTGATCTAAATCTAAATTAACAGTAAATATGGCTTAAATGAATGAATATGAGAAGATAATTTGTCTTAAATTTATTAAGCAACTTTATATTTAAAATTCACTATATTTAATTTCTTTGCTCTATATTATTATTGTTCCTAGTTTGATAAATATGAATTCAACTGTGTCTATCTATAGAAGATAAAAGATTTGGATCACTGTTATGATAGAAAGTTATCAATAAATAAGTCCATATTTGTAAAAATATAAATTTTAAATGCTAAGTGAAGGCATAAAAAGTGTTTAGTGTTTGCATAAAATATAATATTAGTAAGTATGAGCTCGATAAATCAAGACAGTAAACTGCTATTATGAAAAATAAGGCTGAATATGAGAAGCATGAAGTTCTTTCAGTATATGGGAAGGCAAGATATTACTTGATTTGATAATAATTCCAACTGTTATTGAAATTTTTCGTAGATACCGAAGCAGTATGCTATGAAAACGAGAAAAAATTCATGAATGTGACGTATCTTACTTTCTCCACCGCTTAAACTTAATTAAGGCTTCATTTAAGTATAGAGAAACACTATTTACATTCTCCCTGTCGTGCAATCATCAGCGTACAGTGTGTACCTGAAGAAATCGGAGGACGAGACAATATTTTATATGAATGCTAAGACAATGATAGAACCTTGTGGTACTTTGTGATTAACAGTCCTGACAAAAGAAGCATACTGTTGACATACTGTTTCCTCTCTGCCAGATAAGACTATAACCACTGCAAGCAAACGCCACTGATTCAATAATGTCGCAATTAACTCAGCAGTACATCATGATCTACACAACCACAAGACCTACCAAAGTCCAGAAAGAGGAATAAAATTAGTTTATTTGAATCTAGCTCTTTATAGACATATTGCTTAGAAATAATAACAAATCTATATAAATAATCATAGAATCTATCATTTGGAATTTACTATCATTTGTAGTGGTGCATTACACGTGATACTTATACATCTGCGAATCAACTTGTTTGTTTTAAAATGATTTCTATTGGTTTTTAGACATATGATTTATTATTATTGATTGTTATGTGTTTTTAATAAAGAAGGCCCTTTAGAAAAGCTTTTGTTTTGTAGTTAATAGAATAATTTTTTCAAGAACACATACACACAAAATGTGCTTCATATTTAAGGCACGAGCCTTCATAATAATATTAGTAGTTGGTTAAAACTGTACTTGAAGAGTTCACCTAATATTGGTATTACATAAAAAAAACTTTAACATTTTAGTGCTGCATTCTACTCATGAATGCTCTGATCGAGCTGACGTCTTGTTGTACAAAACTCGATTTACTATTGATTTTAAGTATATATCTGCTTACGCAGTATGTTGTTGAATCGAATCGACAGTGTCTGAAGATCAATGCAAGTGTCTCATGAATGGCAGGAACAACAAAGAAATTGGCTCTGACGGACCGTGAATAACTGATGAGAAGACGTGCATGCAGGGATATCAGTGGGTAATGATTGTTATAGAGCTCAGTTAAACTGCTTTAAGAGATTAAATTCATTATAAAAATTCATTATAATAATGGAGTTTTTATTCCAGGAGAGATATCATTTACCTTTGTATGTAGATAAACTTATTAAGTGATGCAAATCATTTAATGATTATAATGCAAAGAATGAGCCCGTTCCATACTAAAGCTCACAACTTCAATATTTAGAAGCCATTAAATAGAAATGTGAATGGTAGTTTATAATATAACCCCCAACCCCCCTCTCTTGTTCGATTAAGCGGGTAATAAAATTATATATATTTGATCTATTCTATCTTTCTTTAATGTAAATATATATACATTTAATTCATTTACGGGTGAGAGTTTTAAGAATCGGTATAAAATTTAAAATTTTAATTTTAATTCTTTTAACACGTAAATCACTGTTTATTCTGGGGTATGCATTGATAAAATATCACAGAGGGCTTATGGAGAATATTAATGATTATGATCTCACTTTGGGAAAACTAAAGCTGCTGATACGTAATTAAAGTCCTCTTTGAAACTTAAATTGCTTCAATTGGAATTTTAATGGTGCTTGAATGAGCATTATTCTAAAAACTTATGGTCAGTCTATATTTCGTTGGTTCCAGTTTACTCCCACACGCATTTCAATGACTGACTATCATAAACCAATTAAATTTATCTTGATCGAATGAAAATCCGTCAGATAAGACGACCAAATTGATCATCTTAGATTACACATGGAATCATAATATTATCATATGTAACGTTATGAACGATATTATAATAAGTTACGTGCAATCGGCATAGCGAATACATTCGCCGCCGCTTATAAAATACTTCAACATAAATAATATTTCAGTTATATTAAATGACCTTGACCTCCAACTTTGACCTGTTCGCTTGCAAAATCTAATAAACTCGTAACTGAGTAATGAACAATCGTCCCTCCAAGTTTCATGCAATTTGGTTGAATACTTTTTGTGTTATTGAGTTAAAAATAACCTTGACCTTGACCTTTCAACGGGTCACTCCAAAATTCTACCAGAACTTTATTGGATATTGACCAATCGCTTCATAAAATTTTAGGCAATTTGTTTGAATACTTTTGAGTTATTAAAGTTATAAATATCTTTGACCTTGATTTTTACCTTTTACCTGATCGCTCCATATATAAGTAAACAAATGGTTCCTGGATAATTGACCAATCGTCCTCTCAAGTTTCGTGCAATATGGTTAAATAAATTTGGAGTTAGGAATGACCTTGACCTCGACCTTTGACTATTGCGCTCTAAAAGAATTACAAGCAGGTACCTAGACATTGACTATTCAGTAATCGTCACACTAAATTTCAGGCAATTTCGTTGAATCATTTTGAAGTTAATTAAGCGAATAACAATATGATAAAAAATGCCTTCTAAAATATAACCTTCACTTACTTCGAAAGTAATTAGAATGAGAGTATCAGTTATTATTTCATTTTCATGAATCGATTAACAATATACATAACTTTCAATTTCGTTGTTAAATTTTCTTCATCTTATTTGTCATAAATTTTCTAGTGCCCCAATCTATATTTAAGAAAATATTGATACAAAAATATCAAAATCATGCTCAGTAATTCTCTTCAATTTTATTCTAACTTATAAATTATCTTATCGATATCGTAGTTAAGATGCTGATGCATGTAATTATTCAACCTTTCAAGTTGCAAATTATAGTGTCGTTTAATTATTAAGATTATCTGCTAATATCATCGTGTAAGTAAATTACTTGAGAGAAATAATATAATTAGAAAGTTTCTACACAAGTTCATTATATTATAAGAGGGAAGACATGGATACATACACAGTTCATACGATATAATATAACATCTTCGAAATACTTTGCATTGCATATTAGTATTTTCCTCAAATGATTTATGTTCACCATGAAAATCTAATATATTTTCCTTCTTTAAAATATCAGGAGCTCTTTGGAATATTATATATATACTGCGTAGAATTTAGAGCTTATGTTCAGAGAGCTGCAAGAGAAGTATATAATATATATATACTTATACTTAATATATGAATAATCTGTGCAAATGACAAGTACGATAGCTATGTACAATTCGTATGCGAAGACTGTACAGATTCTGGCTACTACTGATGTTTGAATACAAGTAACATATTCCCAGAGCTCAAGTGAGAGGATTACACTTCCATTGAGTCAATCAATACATGTATAACTACAAACGTGTTTGTACAAAGTGAAAAAAATAGTGTTATGTAATAGTTAAATATTGCTCAACTATAAATATATTATTGAAAGGGTAAATAAATAGGTTACGATCCATGTTATCGGCGTTCTGCATTTTGATAATATATGAAATGAGTTTGAAATAATTATTAATACCTTTAAAATGCTTCCTACTAATATGATCTAAAATGAGGAACTTTCCGATATCTAAACATTTACTTCATAATATGTGCAGCATATGAAGATGGTATGGTGATTTTGAACATTATATTTCCAAACAAAATCCTGAGATTGTTAGATTGTATTATATATAATTTGCAAATTTAAGTGCAATTATAAGAGTTCTCCTTTCTTCAACAAATAAAATAATGGAATATAGTTTTAAATATTTTGAATAGGGATATTATTTTCATGATAACAGTTGAGTACAAATGTAATATTTTCTAGAAACGCTGCATGAAATAAATAACTTTGAATTGCAGGAGCATTAGAATTTGTAATTTGCTTCTTTGAGCAGAGAAGACATTAATACCACCTTGTGTCGGATATAATTAGAGTCCCTGGGGCACTGCTCCCTTACATAAATTGTTTTCAGATGGCTCTTTAAATGGTCAGAGGGAAAAGATCTTTGCGACAAATTTTAATTTGATAATGTCTTATAGAATTATAGAAAAAATATTATTAGAATATTTAAACTATTATAAATATTATTCATTCTGTAATGCTCAATTAACTGTTAAATTTTAAAGGTAAAATATCTACTGCCAAACTCAATTACTCATGTAATGGCATGTAGGCTGCACGTTTTCTTTTGTAAAACCTGAATAATGAAATCATGAGGACGACTTAGTTATTTCATAAATATTCTAAGTAGTCTAATGCAACCTCGTGAACAAGGTGTTCAGTTAGAATTTATTGTCCCATTATTTGTGGAAACACTAATAGCCTGGCAGTTTAATAGAGTAATCTCGTAGTACCAATGTGAACTATGATTCTGTTGTGCAGTGAAGAAGATAGAAGCTTTTCGTTTATGAAGATTTGTGCCCGCAATTCCAGTTGAAAATAATCCATTCTATCCAGCAAAGTATTTTTTTTATGCCAGTTTGGTATGCGATCTGAGAGTCATTTATTGGTTCGGCATCCAATCTAGGTAGAGTTTACTAGCAATTATGAAGGATACAGATATACGAGATACGGTGCTAGGAAAATTCGTCCACGGAAAATTCGTTCACGAAAAATTCGTCCACGGAAAATTCTTCCGTTTTCTTAATTAATGAATAAAAAGAAAGATATCATTGAGAGTTAACAATATATATGAGATAATTGCAGTCGCATAAAATCTGGTTAGATGAAATTAACACATATATTCGGCAGTTATAACTGTTGATGAGAAATTTGTTCTACGTAATTAAAAGTGAAAAAAAAATAACTTAATCAAATTTTTTAATTGAATAGCTGGACTTTTTCAGCTATGCAGAACATAGCTGAAAAAGTACAACCCGGCCATATGGTCATATCCAATGGGTCAACAATTTATGCTTTGAATCAAATTATTACGTGAGTTGGTTGGACTTTATTCATTTTTCATGTGTGTTAAAACAGCTATAGTGTGGTGTGTCATCAAACATTAGTTAATTCAATTTATTTTATGGAAGAATCAACTTACTACATGAGTTAAAAGTTTTTATGGAGAATTTCAAAGTATGTTGAAACAACTATGACAGAGTGTATTCAATGTATCAGGTGTGTAATACATATAACTTACTAAGTGAGTTGGCGCTACTTTTTGTAAGTTCAGAGTGAGTCAAAACGATTGTTTTGTTTTAAGTAACAACCAACGTCAACTTAACTAATTTTAAGCAGT
Organism: Caprella mutica; assembly: GCA_947561585.1. Classification (NCBI taxonomy): domain Eukaryota; kingdom Metazoa; phylum Arthropoda; class Malacostraca; order Amphipoda; family Caprellidae; genus Caprella; species Caprella mutica. Next base: position 27,672 of record CANNZV010003690.1, read on the forward strand.
ATACCTGCCACTCATCACGTAGGTAGGGGTAAAATCAAACTATTTATATAAGTCAAAACAAATAAAATCTGATTCGATTGAACTAATCCATTCTCTGTGTGTAGTTGTCAAAAAATAGCTTGTTTCATTAGGGGGTTCTATGTCCTTTCGCCAAAAACACTACCCTAATAATGTACTTATTTTACAGTTAAAATCAATAATGTATACATTTTGTCACTATCAAACCTGGCCAGAGCAGTGGGGGGGGGGGGGAGGGGCTTAAGCCTCAACCGATCTGCAAACCTAACTTTCGGTGGACAACATATCTTTATATTTATAACATATCGAGTTTTTTTATTAATTTAATTAAATTATAATATATCAATCAATCTTAATGTTTCATTAAACAATCATGGGTGGGTGCAACTATGTATGTACTATTACCTATATAGATTAAAATATTTTTTATACAGTATTTATTACTGTATTTTGTTCCATTTAAACTTATTATTTTGCTTTCAATGGACGAATTTTCAGTTAACGAATTTTCAGTTGACGAATTTTCCGTGGACGAATATTCCGAGGACAAATTTTCCGTGGATGAATTCTCTGTGGACAAATATTCCGTGGACGAATTTTTCGTGAACGAAATTTCCGGTCACGACGAGATACATAATATAGTATAATTATATTTCCTTAACCCTAAAGAGTTTGACTTTTAAAATGTATCTGAAGTTTCGACCAGGTGTTTAAAACTCACATGTCTTATTTATATACCTATACGATGCTGTACAAGTTGTTAGTATATATGTATACTAAAATAATGTGTACCAAATTTAAAGTATAAATACTAAACATTCAAGGAGAAATAAATAAATATAGTCACCGATCTTGTGTAATTGCACAGCTCAATAAACTGGTGATGTTTTCGTTAGGCTTTAATTAGAACTACCGTGGCACTCAAGAAGGAAAGTTATTACTCTAGACATTAAATTATTCATTACTTATGTAATGGCAATAATAATTATTAGAACTACATCGTATTACAGTTTATTTATTTCTTAATTGAACAATTTAATGACTCTATTAATTGAGTGTACCAGACTTATTAGTTATTATTTACTTTCATAAAATAAAATTTAATATTTAGTAGAATGAAATTTCTGTCTATTCCAGTAAATTCAATAATGTCGTTTATGCTGTATGTGGTTTTAGAACAAACGATATTCGATATGGAAAAAGCGTATGTGGAATTCAAATTAGGGCATCCTGGAGTCACAGACAAATAGTTGCTTGCAGATTGAATTCTGTCAGGGCAAAGACATTCAAATTAAATCAACTGAAAATAGGACAGCAACAACGGCCTTCGATTCAGTTTGAGTTCATTGGATTTAGTATTGACGTTAAACTGAGATGATTGAGGTTGAAAATATGCTCCAGTTTATAATGTAGGATACATTGCTTAGATTGCCACAATTCAATTATTTATATATTCAACTGAATGATCAGTTCTAGCACTCCTATAGTACTATACTGACATAAATTGAAAACAAATGAAAATTCTTTAGTGCCTTATCTTTCAGCTACGTACTTATACATCATTTATTACTCAGTTACTAGAGATGGGACTTCTTCCTGTGCGTGTAATTTAATACTTATGGGGAAGCCATGTGAAAATATGTTGATTAATGAGTCCTCAAAACGCAAAACTTTGCTATTTGAGTCTCTAACTCAGAATATGGACGGTTTGGAAGTTCAGGGAGAGAGATAAATAATTCTGGAATGATGGATGAAGAAAACTTTCTCTAAAGATATGATCATAATAAAATGTTGAGTGTTATACAACTTGTGAAGTGTAGGTATCATCGCTAGAAAAAGTATTGATGCTACATATCAGAGAAGATAAATTGCAATGGCGTTTGGATTGGTTGAGTGTAGGTTGCAGTTTTGGATGTACTTTATTACTTTGAAACGTATACTTCCTTATATTAAAATATTAATTCTTTTATCGAAATATCTTATAATAATCATTATGTATACTGTATAATTTATATCATTAGTTATATGATATGAAATTATATCTCTAATCATATAATTAGAGTTCTCAAACAAATGATAAATAGACATTATACCTTTATATTGCAAATGTCAGTGAATCTGATCTTATATATCTAGAAAAGGATATTTCTGTTAATTCATTTATTTATCTTATTAAATACAATGAGAAATTTTTTCATTATATCATTAGGCTATTTGAATTTTTCTTTGCAATGGGAAACTGAACACATGCCTTCGTGGATTTTTTGAATTATTCATATTCAAGAATATTCAACCTTTTCGATCCAATAATTCGAATGATATAATATAATATTGAAGACATTTTTCCGTTTATTTATCGCGATCTGTTGATTCTAATAGAATTTTTTTTTTAGTAAAAGAAAGTAATACTAGAATATTCTTCTCAAGATTTGGATGCCAGGATTATTCATAGTGGGGTAATGATGAAGCTTCTTAAAGTTTAAAAACACGATATTTCGATCTGTTTTATTGGATCATTTTCAAGTAAAATTATAATTTCATAGAGAATCCTAACAAAATGTGGTTATTATATGCCCCTAACAAGTAGCCTGCCTACTTAAATTATTACGAAACTAAAAATAAATCATAATTAATATTAAACATTCAAAAAGTCTATAATAAATTGTAAGATAATATCATTTAATACTAGAATAGTTTATATAAATTATGATCATGAATTATCTGAAATTCATATGAATTATTAACATGAATTTTATTACTCAAGTGGAGTAATCTTCTTTTTATTTAGAGTAAATAGCTTCATAAAAACACGCACTGTTATGGTACTTTGAAGATTAATGATCCCACCTCGGAATTTATGAGTTCAACCTGCAATTAATTACTGATATTTGTCTATCATTATTCACAGAATATTAATATTGTTTCAAAATGATTGATTATTGTCCAAATGATTTCACTGAAACAAAAAGGATAGTGCATGAATATTAATCCAAATAAACTAAACCAACCAGTCAGAAGTTTGTTTGCAAAATATTTTCCATTTATTTTGTTTGTTGATATTGATATTATATTAGTTGTAATTAAAATTCTTGATACTGATGATTAATCAAGGTAAATAAAAGAATTTTTCTGACCATTTAAAGTTTATTATCAGTACACTGACCAAACTGTCGATTTAAATAACATGTTCACAATTTTTAATATATTCTATTTTAATCATCAAAGCATTATGGTCCTTGCTCTCAGAGTAAACTGAACTGACAAATTGAAAATAATATCATATAAAGGACAGTCCGATAACTAGGAGCTTACCTTAATGTTTTTGGTTGAAATCTAATAATTCAGTCAATATAGTTCGTTTCAATTTTTCAATCGGAAATAAGAGTTTTCCTTAATTTAGTCCATTATAAGAAAGTGACTTCTGACACTGAGTTACGTGATCTAGTGTTATAAATGTGATCAGGATAATCTATTGTTCTATAAATGTGGTCAGGATAATCTATTGTTCTATAAATGTGGTCAGGGTTATCTATTGTCCTATAAATGTGGTCAGAATAATCTATTGTCCCATGAATGTGGTCAAGATTATCTATTATTCTATAAATGTGGTTAGGATTATCTATTGTCCTATGAATGTGGTCAGGATTTTATTTTGTTCTATAGGTGTAGTCACTGCTCAGGATAGTTCTATGAATGTGGTCAGGATAATCTATCTTTCTATAATAGACTATTGTTCTACAAATTCCAATTATTTCTGTAAAATGTAAATTCTTTGTAAAGTCTGCTCTATGCACTGGCGTTCTGATTATTATCATTTATTATTTTGTAAAAGTTTGATATCATTTAAAATGCATGGATACTATTTTTTTACTCTATTGTTTCATACTCGTTGTAAAATTTCAAGTGTTTCTTATTTTACAAGATTGATTAAATAATCTTCTTTAATTAAATAATCAACAAAACAAAATAAGTCTGTATGATGTTAAATGCTCAAATCGCAGTTTTTCTGATTTCCAATTATTTCCAAATCTTACAAATTTGTATTCGGCCATCCACACCAATTATTTTAACTTGACTATAAGCATTAAAATGAGTGACGTTTCTTTTAAGTACATTAATGAATATGATAATTTGCTAAAACAATTTAGTATCGCTATTTATATTAAATAATTATTATAGAAAATGATTTTTCATGTATTTAGTTGCCACTTAATTTCAAGTTTAAGGGCCATAGTTCTTATGAAAAATGAATACCATAAGATAAATGTATTAGCTCTCTTGAATACAGTACGTGATTTTTTGTATAATATTGTCTGCTTCTAGATGCTTTTAGTTGTCAACTATAATTTTAAATGTATTTTCCTATTTTCATTATTTTTCTTAGACTCAATCATAAAATGGATTACATTTTATTATGTATTTATTGTTAGTTTCCATTAAAACTTCATTTACATTCTAAACTTCATCATGCTTACTATAGAGATTTGTCAATTCAAAGAAATAATAATATAATGTTACTATAGAATAGATATAAAAATATACGGAAAAGAATGCAATACCCCTTTATGGAATCGCTAAATATGGAATAATTAACAATAAAAAGTATTTTTATATGCAGGATCAATAATTTAAAGTTATAAGGTAAAAATAATAAACTTGTATGTAAATAGCACATAATTATCTCCAACATTGTTTATATTTAGCCAAGATTTCAATTAATTATTTATTGTAAACGAATATATATATTATTATCACCCTATATACTAATACACAGTTGGGATGCCCAAATAATGACTTTTAGATATTACTTTTGCAATAATAATATAAAGTTGAAATGACAAACAAAAGAAAGCTCATTGGAATTCGATCGAATTCTGACATGATTAACAGTTGCCTCCAACCCAGTTAAAATTCGGTGCAGGATAGGGGCAGCGGGTGGGGCGCGCAGGGCCGGCATCATGGCAGGCAGAAGGCCGCGATAGGGCCGCGACAGAGCATTTTTGTCCGCTTTTGGGGACCTCATTCTACGTCCCCCCACTGCACTGAACTACACTGGGGCGCTACCCTAAACTGCAGACACGCGCGTCCTAACTACTAATGCGCGACCGCGTAGCGTCCGTGGCCACGCGTGAAACACTAGAGAAAAATACCCTCATGGCAGATATTGACTGCGCCAATACTGCGCTGAATATGAACGCACATATTCATACTATAAAATATGACGCGTTTAACGCATATATACTTCATATTATGAATGTGACGTTATTCGGCAGCAATATTCCAGTCAATATCTACCATGAGGGTAAAAAATGATCATGATGTCTAAATAGCTATTTGAATTAATGTGATTGACGTTTCAAGTTAGGGAAAAACTTATTTAGTAAGGGTTAAATGTCTTTTTCAGAAAAAAAGGCCATATCGTTTAGCTACATCAAAAGGAAATTAAATAAAAGGGACTGGAAGAATCAGTCAGAAAGAAAAGTGGCTCTATAAACAATGTCATCTGCCACCAGTCAGTGACAATACTAATGAATGGACAAAAAAGCTTCTCCGTGAATGCTCTCACTTACCAAGGATTGTGACGAAAAAAGTCACAACCACCTGTGGCGATGGTGGATGGAAGAAGGAGATGATGGGATATGAAGACTTCCTAATACAAAAATCTAAAACCTCGCAGTTGATGAATATAACTTTGCGCTATTCTCCAAAACTGCAAGTAGCGTTAATAAAAATAAACATGGTAAAATAATACATTCCAAATTAGCTACAACAGTTCAGGGCTGAAGGGACACCATCTCCTTTTCCATTTACGATATAATAGACTGTAAAGAGTAGTGGTGAGGTTATAAAAGTGAAGTAGATAGCTTTAAATTTATTTATTGGTAAGCAAACTAAAGCTATACATTGTAAATCTTACTTATATATTTTTCCTGTCTAACTGATTGTCAAAGTTTGTAAAACGAGTACCACTTGTTATTAATAATAAAAAATGTAACCATACTTACAAATATAAATTGGGAGAAGAGTAAGAGATTAGGTCGCCAACTTTGATAACGCGTTCCTCGGGGGTGTAGGTCATAAGCACCCCCCCCCCCCCCCGATTACGAGCCATCTGTTTTTTAATCTTTATTTATTTACCTATATTATTCAATCCCCCTGACCCCCCTTCCAGGTCATTAATCAATCATTGAGTGTGCAGTACAACAAACTAGTGAAACTACATTAGCAACTATCAGTTATTTCTATCCAAGTACATAGTTCTTCATTTGTTTAACTATGTGAATAAGGATTAAACAACAGGGAGGGGGGGGGGGCTCGTGACCAGGGGGGCTCGTGACCTGGGGGGAGGGGGGGGGGCTCGTGATCAGGGGGGCTCATGACCGTGCTTAGGTGTGGGAGCGTATGCCCCTTCTTCTATGTCCATCCCAATCGCCAGAATTCTTTAGGGATATTCCAATGGTTTTATGAACTGGTTTGAAATCGGGTCCGGACAGTGTTTCTGAAAATTGAAACGAACATTATACACAATTCACTAAATAATTACATTTCGTGCTTATAATAGTAAATTTATGTTAAACTAGATAGCTGATATTGCTGTAATTGATCAACAGATGAATAAAAATACATACTTCGAAACTAACTAAGCACACTGTAGTTCAAAACTAGGCACACTGTAGTTCAAAACTAGGCACACTGTAGTTCAAAACTAGGCACACTGTAGTTCAAAACTAGGCACACTGTAGTTCAAAACTAGGCACACTGTAGTTCAAAACTAGCCACACTGTAGTTCAAAACTAGGCACACTGTAGTTCAAAACTAGGCACACTGTAGTTCAAAACTAGGCACACTGTAGTTCAAAACTAGGCACACTGTAGTTCAAAACTAGGTACACTGTAGTTCAAATCTAGGTACACTGTAGTTCAAATCTAGGTACACTGTAGTTCAAATCTAGGTACACTGTAGTTCAAAACTAGGTACACTGTAGTTCAAAACTAGGTACACTGTAGTTCAAAACTAGGTACACTGTAGTTCAAAACTAGGTACACTGTAGTTCAAAACTAGGTACACTGTAGTTCAAAACTAGGTACACTGTAGTTCAAAACTAGGTACACTGTAGTTCAAAACTAGGTACACTGTAGTTCAAAACTAGGTACACTGTAGTTCAAAACTAGGTACACTTTAGCTAATTGCAATAACAAAAATAATATAAAAAATGAAATTTATAGCTATTACACTGAGCAAGTAACACTTGTGAATATCATACTTTAAAAAAACTGGTATTGGACTTGGTACTGGTATCATTTAACAATATGGTATCGGTGCATCTCTAGTAAATTCCATTGTGTCAATTATTTTATTTAAGATTGAAAAGAGAGCTGAACTTACCTTATAGGTACTTCATATTGAATAGCATCATGTCCTCTTCATCATCTAAAGACATGTTAAAGTTTGAACTGAATATCCTTGATTGTTTGATACATACAAAATTTCTTAAACTAGTTTCCTTTAGGAATGTGTTGAATAATTATAATCCTGAAAAGAAAAACAAAAGTTTTGACATATATAACAAACAAATTCATGAACATATATAAAAATAGCCTAGTTAGTAACAATATCCAGAGGGAGGAATACAGATTATCTTAAACAAACTCACAATTTGAGTTAGCTATGTATAATTTTTTAATAATGATTACACTGTGTATATATGAAAATTAACACAAGAACATAGGTAGATAATTGATGGAACACCAGTTATCTAAATAAATAGGAGTGATATTAGCCACTTCCATACTATGCAAATTTCTATTTAATGTCCTAAACATTATTGAGTTTTAGCATGACAATATGGGAAAAATATGCTTTAAATTCAAATATCTATCAAAGTTTCTTGGATTATCTGACCATTTGAGATACTTTGTAAAATATCTCATTGGTCAAAGGACTCAAAACAATGACACTGGTGAATGAGCAAGGATTTTGACTCTGAATAATATAGTATATAATAACCACCCAGCATCATCTTTTAAGTATGGCCATCATGATCAAATAACGGAACCATCTCTGAACTATGACTTAAGCACTATTTTTCTACTCAATGCATTAGTTTAAATTGTAACAGGAGAGTGCACTTAAAATTCTACACATGTTGCTAATAGAAGAATAGACGAGATAATTAAATAGGGGTGTAACAGGTGTGAAAAAAAAGTGTCGTGTGTACCTTGCGTCAGAAGATAGTCACCTCCTGCGTCAAAAGAAAGTCACCTCCTGCGTCAAAAAATAGTCACCTCCTGCGTCCATGGGAACATAGGAATTAATTCAAAATTTTAAGCCAATTAGACATATCTGAATTTTGACCTCTTGAAATTTAAGCCAATTAATTGGCTTTAACTGACATACTCTGTAACCCAGTCTGCAAAAGATGCATGAAGTTGTAAAATTTATCCGGTGACTATTATGGCCTTGAAATTAGTGTCCTGAATTATCTGGCGACAATTTCTTAATCAATTCCCTATGTTTACATGTAATTATAGGAGAGTGTTTTAAGATTTCTGGCCATTAAAGAGAGAAATTTAAAAATCTTTTGGAAAGAATTGCTCCAAAGCTTGAATATTTGAAGACTGATTGTGCATGTTTTGCAGACTGGTTTGTAACATGGAAGAAAAGTGACCTCCGACAATGAAAAGCGACCTCCGTCACAGATAAGCGACCTCCGTCACAGAAAAGCGACCTCCGTCACAGAAAAGCGACCTCCGTCACAGAAAAGCGACCTCCATCACAGAAAAGCGACCTCCATCACAGAAAAGCGACCTCCATCACAGAAAAGCGACCTCCATCACAGAAAAGCGACCTCCGTCACAGAAAAGCGACCTCCGTCACAGAAAAGCGACCTCCGTCACAAAAAAGCGACCTCCGTCACAAAAAAGCGACCTCCGTCACAAAAAAGCGACCTCCGTCACAGAAAAGCGACCTCCGTCACAGAAAAGCGACCTCCGTCACAGAAAAGCGACCTCCGTCACAGAAAAGCGACCTCCGTCAAAGAAAAGCGACCTCCGTCAAAGAAAAGCGACCTCCGTCAAAGAAAAGCGACCTCCGTCAAAGAAAAGCGACCTCCGTCAAAGAAAAGCGACCTCCGTCAAAGAAAAGCGACCTCCGTCAAAGAAAAGCGACCTCCGTCAAAGAAAAGCGACCTCCGTCAAAGAAAAGCGACCTCCGTCAAAGAAAAGCGACCTCCGTCAAAGAAAAGCGACCTCCGTCAAAGAAAAGCGACCTCCGTCAAAGAAAAGCGACCTCCGTCAAAGAAAAGCGACCTCCGTCAAAGAAAAGCGACCTCCGTCAAAGAAAAGCGACCTCCGTCAAAGAAAAGCGACCTCCGTCAAAGAAAAGCGACCTCCGTCAAAGAAAAGCGACCTCCGTCAAAGAAAAGCGACCTCCGTCAAAGAAAAGCGACCTCCGTCAAAGAAAAGCGACCTCCGTCAAAGAAAAGCGACCTCCGTCAGTCAAAGAATGGTTTCTAGTGCAAGTAACCTAATTTTACTGCTCCATTTATCTAAATTTTAAAACTATGTTGACTCTCTAAATATAGCTAGTGCCAAAATTTACATGAGAATAGGTACCTAAATATATTGAAACTGTCAAGATGCATCTTATATAATCTGAATAATCATCATGCCATGTTCAAGAGACTGGCAGATTGTTAGCCAATTTCAAGCCAAAATTTAAAGATTCTGAGACATGTCAATTTTGGCTCATTTCTTAAAATTTTAGGCCAAATTAACATGGGAACATAGAAATTAAATTAAATCAAAACATTAAGCCCAGACTGTTGGAACTGGTATACTGTTCTCCAAAAAATCTTCTGTTTTGGCTTCTGTTCTCAGTCAAATTAATGCAAATATAGGAGAAAACTAAGGACTGTTCAGACTGTTATTACAGAAAATGTTAAAAATGTCCCATATTCTGTAGACTGGCATTAAGCCAATTAGACATATCTGAGTTTTGACCTTTACAAATGTAACTTATTATGTAAGGCTGAGGGTCAATTAATTGGCATCAACAGATTAACTGGCATATTTTGTATACAATAATACAGAGATCTCTTTTAATAATCGAAGTAAAATTCAGGTAAATAGATATAGCTTGTATAGGTACTAGCCAGTCTGCAGAATATATGACATTTTAACATTTTCTGTGCAAACAATCAATAATTTCCTCCTACATTTACATGTATTTTACTGAGAACATGAACATAAGTCAAAATGTAGGATATCTTGGAGAACACTTTACCAGTTCCTGCATTCTGGATAGATCATAGGTAGGAATGAATTCAAAACTATTTTAGAAAATTCAATATACCTAGTAGTCAGTCAAGACTCTAGCGACTGCGAATATCTATCTCTCTGACTCAATTAATGTCCCAGTCTGTATTTTGTGGTAATTTTCACCGACATGTCAGTGGAATTTTTCCCCTTCGAAAATAATATTGTACTAGTAAAGTCTGTGGATTTTAGCTATTTAGGTATTCCTATGTTAGTATAACTATAACGTTACCAACTTACCATTATTTTTTTTATTTTTGGTGGCTAGGTAAATAAAAAAAATGTTGGTGGCTCATTCGAATAGCTATCTTAGTATCTATCATGAAATAGGTAGGTAGGTATGTATTTTTCAGATTTTTCTTTCAGCTTTTTGGAAAAGTAATTGGAATTTTGTAAACCAAATACAGACTGGTTGTGGATTCACATCATTCAGGTACCATCAGACTATCAGTCATAAATTTGAAACAACAAATATCAAATTCACTACATTTCTACAAATAGGTACCTATCATAAATCATCTTTCAATCTACCTATGATCTATCTAATAGAACGTATGGTGGGTGCGCCGTGATCTGGTGCGCCGCACATCTTTTAGATACGTATCAATACAGGCTATACTGGCGACTTTGTTCACAGTGCAAACTTTGAAACATGGTTTAGGTATACCTATAGCTATCAGAATGTGTGGACGAGTGGACCATTTAAAATAGAAGCCAACTAATTTGCTTAACTGACATCGGTAGTACTCTATAACTAATAACTTGAGTCGCCTGTTGGCTGTGGGTAGCTAGTACATAGATATGTCACAGTGGGAGTAACTTGGACATAGGCTACTTGGAGTACATGTTACAGTGCATTTCCTGATACCTATGTGCTAGTACATTATACATAGCTAGGTGAAAAATCATTTATTGTCAGATAGATAACTGGTGTCATGAGTAGCCTAGTAGGCACCTAGTTAGGTAGGACCGTAGGTAGTGAATTTCAAAACCCAAAAAAGTACAAATTAGCTATAGGCTATATTATATACCTAATATATAGCCTAGTATAGCTATTTTTTTTTTTCAATAGGATACAATAACCACTGAACTCTTAAATACTATACACATGATAGATACACAATTCCACTTTCACCAATAAATTAATAACTTAAAACATTAATTCACCACAGAACCTTATTTTAAACTAGAAACTATTCAAAATACGGCAGGTTCAATGGTTCTCAATAAAAAAATCCGATATTTTTCTTTAGAACGTACAAAATAATTGTTCTATATATTTCGTTTTGCATCCCTGTTTTTAATATTTTCAGCATGGAAATGATTTTATCTTTAAATAATTATTAAGAATGACCGATTTTTTCAATAATGATTTCGTGTTATTTGGTATTCTTGTATTCCAATATACCTATTTAGATGGCGCGGATGAAGAACAAATACATGATTAATGTTATAATAATATTAGTATATAATTTTAACTGGTTAGTTATTGCAATTATTTCACTTATAATATTGAATCGTTGTTAGATGAACCAAATTAATTTTCTGTACTAACTATATATATGCAGTATATTGTATGCATTATATACAATATATACATTTTGGAGTAAACTTATTAAACTAAGGCCCATGTCAGCTTGTTTATAAGAATGTCATTATATATTCCATATACCTATGATATATTTTCTATATTCTCACATGCCAAAAGTTTAATTTGACAAATAATAACCTACATCAGGGTAAATAATTACCTAATATCTTATAAATTGAAAGCATTATATGCAATGGTAGTTTAGTATGCTTATAATTTATCTTTATAAATCATTTTATCTATTATCAAGCATCAGCACTTTGATATTCATGGAAATTATTTAAGAATGTCTCCTGTAACTACGATTCTCAGTCAGATGTACGCATGGAAGTACTATTAGAACCTACATGATCGATGTGTGAGTCTGATGAGAGCTGTTTCAGTTCATTCAGTGAGAAGATACAGAAAAACTGTATTCTGATAAAGCCTGATATCAACATTGTCAGACTTCACTATTGCTTTGATCTTCTATAAGTGTTACTTTAAAAAAATTTAGTGGTTCACTCTGACAAATGAGAAATATAAAAACGCATACAAATTACTCAATGATATCCGTGGTTAAATAAATATTAGGTAACAATAGATTTAATATAAAACTGAATGAGCCAAACCATAGCTGAGTACCAAGAACAATAGTGATTAATGCTTATTTTCTATTAGGGCTATCCACTAATTAATTAACTATAGCTATTATTACCTATTATTAGCTACACTATCGATAAAGAAGTTGTATTTTTGTTCAAATTAATTTGTTGGATTATGATTCATGAGCAATATGTGGTGCTTCAATCTCTGGAGATTTTAGCCAATATTATCGACTATAAACTCTGAAGATTTTCTATGCTCTGTTCTCCAGAGTTTTCGGCAGATAATAACGCGTCAAACCTCCACAGATTATCTTGTCCTTATACTGCCGTGGCCTCCGTAGGTCGCGGTAAACATTTGTAGAAAGCAGAGATTATCTGCTGAGCGCTGCTTAGAAATGCTGAGACTGCCATAAACTACAGTAAAACGTCCTCTATACTGCACCGAATTTTAACTGGGAAGCGATTCGATTTTCAGAAAAGTTATAGTTTTCATTATATTTACTAAATTTTACCAAATAAATCGTAAACTGTGAGTTATTATCATTTAGAGTAGAAGGTTAGCTTGAGAAGTACGTAGTCTGTTGTCTTTGCCTAAAAATCAGACTGGTACGACAATGTTCACAGTTATCTCCATTGCTTCAATTTGTTAGAATTTAGGCGTCACTATAATTAAAGAGACTTTAGTGATCGTAGTACTTCACTCTTAGAGTAATTTGATATCAAATGAAGAACACAACGTGGAGTATTAATGCAAGAAATTAAGGAAAAAATTATTAGAGATTAACTAATACACCAACATTTAAATACTTGGAACACGTACGATATAACTCTAAAAACTTCAATCATTGCTTTTCCATAATTACTTCATGATTACTCTTTAAACTGTTTTTAGGAAAAATATTAAAATTGCATTATATTTTACGAAAAATCGGCTCTGGACAACACAAAATATCACTATATTAATCTGTAATTTGGCATACTTTTTTTATCATTTGTAATTAAAATGTGTCAATATTTCTTTTAATTTGTATGTTTATTTCATGTATATCAAGTGACAAATTTCTTTGCATGGCAATATATTTTGAATGTCTTTTCCTTTTTTCAACTCTTAATCTACATTTTGTGTGTTTTTTCAATAAAAGTGAACGGTTCTCTAAAACACAAAAATATATGTTCCATTTCCCTAGAGTTTTTGTTCTTTCTCCATTGTTGTTGTTTGGTCAGCTTATCTATGAATTGCTATTGTTTGTTGATATCTCTGTTCACTGTATCTCTACTGATAAAAAAAAATATGATAGTTATCAATAAAAAGTAATGTGATGGCCAATTTTATCATTTTGAATGTTAAAATGTCAAGATGGAAAAATTTATTTGATGTTAGTATTTATTTTTTAGTTTTTTTTAGTTTATATGTAGATACGTTATTTTTTTCACTTAAAACATGAAAATAAAATATGGTTATGATTAATAAATTAAAATTATTTGAACGTGATTACTTGCATTGTGGCTCAATTATTTCTGTAGTTTACATTTCATGGATATTTGTTTCATCAAATAAGCAATAAACTGTTAAGATTGCATTTAAAAATTGTTAAATGAAAATAAACATTTAGAAAAAAATCAAATATTGGCGACGTATAAATTATAATCGATCAAATGGAACTGTGTTGTAATTCTGTATATGCTGATGTAAATCTAAGCTGGCTCATTAATTAAGAAATAACATTTTTTAGTTAAATAACTTCCGATATTTTTTGTGCGAAAACATACATGTTTCTATAAAACTGTAGTTACGATTAAATTCCAAATAATTCCAGGCAAATTGAAATGCAAATTGGGTAAAACATTTATCGAACTCTAATTTGAAGGTATCAATGGTGTCTAACTTCAAATAGCTCTTTTACTCGTCAATAATTACAGCTTTGGCATGCGTAATGATATTGAGTGAAAGATCTGAAATAGGTAGATTTAATGGGTCACTATTTCAAAAAAAAATGAACTGACAATTGTCAAAATATCGTCCAATACGTTAGATTACAATTCATTCTACCGAATAAATTGATAATTATCGAAATTGAGCTTTCCGATATTTCCTACTGCGTGAACTGTAATATTAGCAGGAAATTGATTGAGCTAATTGTCTACATTTAATGCATGAACCCCCAAATAGGGTAGTGTTATGAAACTGTCAAATTTATGAATTGTTAGTTTAGTAGATACCAATTTTGTTTTTGGAAACGAACAACTGAGAAAAAATGAAGCAAGTGTGATAATTCTACATCAAAGTCTATATGATTCAAGAAAATTATATTTTAACGTATCCCTTAAAAATGTCGAGTGATTTGAGCTTATAACGTTATTTGAACTTAATTCATTTCTTAACAAATAGTATCCCTAAGTTAAACTTAAAGTATTTTTAATATATATAATATATATAGACATCCACATTTAAAAGGTTTTGATATGTATGAATTATTTCAGAGCTTCAAATATTCATAAAAAAAATATATTCTGAGGATAATGATTTATATTGATGAAAAGTAAAAAAAATGAACAATAATTCATCAAGCCCTCTTTTAAATTCCTAAAGATGGGATATTTTCTTTTGTTTCTTTTGTTTGAAACCTCATTTGCCCAAACTTCTGTCATCCATTTCAAAATAATATTACACAGCAAGTATCAAATGGAACTTACAAAACTTACACCAAACGCTTCTAATGAAGAACTTATTATTTTACTGGACCACCATAAATAAAACTAAAAAATGGACAATCATTAAGTATATATTTGGTCTTCAATAGGTTTTTAAAAACAAAAGACAAAAATTTTAGATATTACTTTATTGTATGTATATTAATATTTAAAATGAAATTGAATCAATGATACAATGATAAAATTTTATTGAATAAAAAGATAATGTACAAAAGAACAGGTACATAAATCCTAAATAAACAGGCCCTTATACCCTTATATACTTGAGTGGACCTTTTCAGTAACAATAGTCATCCGTTTTTGTCCGTTTTTTAGTTAAATAGTCGGAAAGTTTATGCGTTTGATCGATTTATAACCAATTTTGATTTTCATTGAAATAAAACTGTCATTCAAAAATACCTCTTGATTTTTGTATCATTCAGCACAATTTTCTCAATTTAATAATTATGACCAAATATAACTAATTAGAATAGGTACTTTATAAAAAACTGATGTCAGAAAAACATTGAGTGATAAACATACAATACAGAATGAAAATTCTCCTTTATTTGATCATGTTTAAGAGAGAAAATAATCAATAACGTTTATTTTCCTTAAAAGTTAGATTAAAGTAATGATAGAAACTATATTATACAGTGATAAATTAAATGTGTGGAGCCTAGTGACGTGTTAAAATCAAAATTTAGGAAATTTCAAAACTAATCAAAATTAGTTCATATATTAACTATTTATTGGCTACTTACTAGACACATTCAAAGTTTATAAAATTTAAACTTTTGAAAATTAATTCAGGTCGTAAAGGGTTAACATATTAATGTATACTGATCACATTTACTTACAGTGATATAAATAAAGATGTAGTACCAACATCCATAAAAAATTTTCCATTTTCCAACTCTCACTGGAAAGGTAAATTCATTCAATATGTTAGATATTATGCAATGTGTATTTTATAGAGGATAACATGCTCTTTTATAACATAGAGTATATATAGATAAGAGTAGTATAAAATATGAGTGAGTATGCAAAGACGTGATGAAATAGAGAGAAATGGAGAGTATATAATGGTTACATATATCATGACTTTGCAGAGCACAAATGGGGATTTTGTACGTGTTTCTTCTCTAGAGACTACTCATCATATTTGATATTCGATAATGGAAAATGAAGCAAGAAATACATGCTACATCAGGTATAAGAAAAGAAATGTGAGTTTTTTAGAGGAAATCTAAATCTTGATTTACAAATATAATTCTAAATATCATTTGCAACTTCGAACAGCGTGTTGCAATTAAGTCGTATTTCACACGTTATATTTACGGCTAATTTGATACTGTTAAAAGATAAACTCATTCAAATCGAGAATTGTGAACTAAATTTGGAAATAACTTTAAAACATTCCCATCAGTTTTCAAGTCAATTTACTCAGTACTTAGTTCCAATGATTAAATTATTAGATATGGAACTATAGATAAATTTTCGAAAATAAATATTCATAAATAATTTTATAAATATTTGCAAATAAACAAAAAATGTGGTAGCATCAATATTGAAAAGGGAAAATCAGAAATTCACTCATGTTAGGTAATTTAGTGTAGATTGTATAAAATGAAATATTGTGAAGATTTGAGAATAATTCCATTATATTAGATATTCTATTGATGTATGATGGAATCAATAATTTAGGAAAAGAAAACAATAAAATATATTTTATAAGCCTAAAGAAATATTTGAGAATAATAATCCATTTTATAATATTGACTACCTAATAAACATACATAATTTGTTTGCAATCTAAGTATTAAACATATGAATGCAATGATAGAAATGTTTAAATATTAATTTAGATGTGGTTGACAGAACTTGGGTAACAAATAAGAATCCCAAATAAGTTTCATTACATTTCATTCCAATCATGAAAAGTGACTGTGGTCCTATAATTTGGCTTCTGAGTCTCTGACCATAATATATCCCATAAATTCTGATTCATATTATAATTCATTAAATTGTGTGCAATAAATTCCAAAATAGAGCTGTTGCGACAAAAAAAAGTAAAACTAGGGAAGTCTGAACTGCGGAATATATATCTCTATATAGATCAAAAAATACACTTTCTATAATATTGATGCGTCTCGACGAGACTTTATTTGAGGGACAAATATGCAGACATTTGAGAACATTTTTTTTATATTTAAAACATGAACTGTATATAACATTCATTCTTTATATCAATAAATGCTCATCTTGTAAAAAATAAGATAAAGAAGAATATAATGGATGAATTTAATTTAATTAACATCCATTATCTAAAAGATTGAAAAAATGGATATTGAAAATTGCACAATAAATGAAAAACACATTAAACTGATATCCCTTTTTTGTCCATCTCTGATGAAAAATTTTACTTGATGTCAATGAATACAAATACTAAATATGTTATCTCGAATAAAACATGAATTTAATGTCCACTCTATTCAACTCAAATAATTTTGTGAACTAATTATTAAGTAATTTCTTGCATAGAGGATGAATCAAATCTCATAATTTTGCATTGTATATAAACTGGAATAATTAAAAAAATAATTTATATTGTTTTATCTCAATACATGTAATATTGCTATTTAAAAATATTAAGGAGAATCTCACGTTGATTTAGCATGTGACTTTAGTTTAATCAACATTAAGAATTGGGCTAATAAAGCTCTGTAACAATGCGAGTGCGTGTTGTGAAATAAAATGTTTTGTTGTGTAGCTTGTGAAAAGCCATAGATTGATCAGATGGATTAATGAAAACAGTACAAATGAATATCAGCCTGATTGGATTTGCTTGTGATATAGTGAATGTTCGAGAAATGCATTAAGAATATGGTAAGAAACAACTAATGTAACTTGATTGCTATATTATTTATTATGGAGGATTTTAGAAGATCTAGCATGGCCATATATTTTCTTCCTAAAAGTTTCGATTCAATTGAGGGTAATTATTTCAGTTCTTCCCATTGATATCTGATCCAACAGCTGTATCATTAAATTAATATGAACCGAATCCTTTAGTTTTGAATCTTGTTCGCATAAAATAATCAAAAACAATTACATATCTTCCATACTAATTTACCTCTTACTGTACAGATAATTCAATTGTTGTATATAATGTATTGTTTATAGTTTGCAGATTGCTTCATTATTATTAATCTACTTCGTGTATCGCAATAGTATAATAATTCAACAGCAGTAATTTCATTGCCCATTCCTTATTACGTACAGTACAGTTATTTAGTAAACAGACTCTCTAAATGTACTCTATTTTTTGTATTTATCTTTTCTAAATCCATACAAGATACATTGATCATATTACTAATATAACTTTTCCAACTGTGTCACCATTTCCACTAATGTATGAAAGTTTGAAGCAAGTGTTTAATGTAATTCATTTAGAAGATAAATCAATTAATTATTGTAAGTGATGATTGTAATGTTATTAAAGAAAATTAGATATTGATTGGTATTTAATTTTTTTAAGTACCTTTACTGATTTTTTTGTTAGAATATAGTTTTGTTGCTCGGAAAGCTGAAAATGAAGAAAAATATAAATAATGCAATAAATCTTACTCACGACTTGTGGTTATCTTTTAATTATTCAAATTCTTTTTACTTCACAGTAGATATTCTGTAGATATTACATATCTGAATGAAAAAAAATGAGTACCATGAAACAAAGATAATCCAAATACCTCATTCGAACTGTAATAATAATTATGAGAACAGGAAAGGAAAATTTAATACATTAATATACAATCCCTTTAATCATGTTATACTTTATTTTTCAATTATTAATGAGAAGTATAGTTTCACAACCCATAATAAAATTTTAGGAATAATATTTCCATTCAGTATCAATTTCTCGTTCAAATATTTCAAAGCAATTTAAGTAAATATTAATAGTATTTGAACGGTAAAAGGCAAGTCTTTAGGTGAATATTCACCAAATAAATACAGCTTAGTTTTCAAAGTTTGAATAAGAATACACACGAATCCTAACAAGAAACTCAAGATAGAAAATGCAAGGGGGACTCCAAATATATTTGTTCATCTAAAAGAGTGTCGAAGTTTTGGTCATTTCAGATGATTTAGTCAGTACAACTTCTCTAAGTCCATCTACAGTAAATAACCATTGACAATTTTGGCGGGAGAAATTATTACAGTCAGAACTAGAATAACTATAGAAACATTTCAGGTATTATATGACAAGTATTATAAGCAATCTGTTCAGCTAAAAAATCAAATTTGGATTTCATATATATTGTCTTTTAAATTGATTTCTTCAATAAAATGAGAACTAGTTTCAAGGCGTTTAACTTTTCATATAAAAGAAGTATTTATGAATCTTAACCATATATTTATTATTTTTTCTTTTGATTGAACAATGTTAGATAAATAAGCTTTTGAAGAAAGATAGGTAATGAAAAATTACTTTTTATTCTTATTTTTTTATAAAGTCTAATTTCCTTTGGAAAAAACATTGCGTGGTACAAAATCTGAAATCTTTATATGGCATAGCATCCATTTATGTTTACGCTTCCTCTTGCCAGAATCCCAAGTAACACAAGTTAATGGGGCCCATGTGGACACTAGGTTAACAAATCGTATTGGTACTAGGTGTTTTTTGCAAAGTGGGCCAACATTGTGACAGCTTGGTTCCAGCCATATAATGTTGATGCGATATATATTAATCAGCTTGGGCCAATATGTCAATCCAATGGAATGGATTCACCACATTGAACCAACCTTCTCTCAAGGTAACATTATAAGAGAATGGAAAACCACATTATCCCCATGTAATCTCTAGGCTACTTTTCAGTCTGCCAGCTCTTGCCCATCTAACCATCTAGTGCCCATGTTGGCACAATGTGTCATGGTTGCTTGGGGTATGATTATACTGAACACATTTAGACATAATTTGATATTTTTTTGATATCCTCCCCAGAGGATGATGGTCGTATAGGATAAAGATGTAATCTCTGAAAAAATAGATTATTAGTTCTTTGAAAATATATTCCAACAAATATTTGTATTTGTTTATTTGCCATACAATGATTTGCATTTTCAATTAACCTCATGTACTATTCCAATATAGGATTAAAAACAATCCAAAGCAAAAATTGAACCCAAATCAACAACTTGTGTCATTGGTGCAAGGGTAAGTTTCGAGTTATTGAACAGATCCACCTTTCCCACTATATATGAATTAACTAAAGATTAAAAATGTAAAATTTTAATGTATGAAATTCCATTGATAAAGTCAGGTTAGGTGAACCCTAATATAGATAAATCTATTTTCTATGATTACGAAGGAAAATCTAAGTTGTAACTTACAACATTCATCCCCTAAAACTGCGCAGTTACAAATTACTTTGTCATGTCTCTTTCTTCTTACTTTGTCAGGTTCCTTTTTTCTCACTTTGGCATGTCTCTTTTTTTCTTAATTTGTCAAGTTTAATTATTCTTCTTACCTTATCATGCTTGAATTTTATGTAAAAAAAAGACATCTAGATTTATCCGTGATCAATTTTTATCGCAGGTTACATAATTGAGAAACATTGATACTGTAATAATGAACTAACATTTCTTCATTGTTTCGGCTCTCACAATTTTTTCATGGTCTTAATTGTTCTGGACCCAGGTATATTAGGCCCACTTGTTGTCGGTTCCAATTGCCGGGGCTCAATTATTGGGACCCAACTGTCTTGGGCCCAATTGGAGTAGTCAAATGTTTGAAAGTCTATGTTTAAAATGTAGTCAACGTATTGACAGTCTATGTTTATGGACTTACTCTTTATGCATAACATTTACCACATAATTAAATGAACATGATTAATAAGAAGTTGGAAGAAATAATAAGAGAAGAGCTGGAAATAAATAATTTATGTGTAGACGCTCTCATTCTTATATTTTTACATCAAATATTGCAATAAAAGGTTATCTTGAACATGGTTAAATGCTTTACAGTTCATTAGTCAACTGACTGGAAAAAAAAGTTAAAATTATTGCCCTTTTACGGTTGTCTGTAAACAAATTTTCTTTTGGTGCCAATCGATTAACTTTTCATTTTCATTAGCTGCAAACCAGAAAGAAAGTTATGGAGGGTCACCGAATATGAACAAGAGATCTCAATTAATACCCCTTGACCCAACCAAAGCATTCTGTCCGCAGATAGTGTGGAAAACAACTTAGTGGTAATCAATATGCTACATGTATATTGGAAATTAAGTTATTCATATATCTTGAAAGTCATTCATTTACTTCTATGAAAAATATTGTATAAAATTTGATTAAGGCAAACATAAAGGTGATAGATACATTTTAAATATAAATTTTGAAGGAAAAAATGGTTGAATTCCACGAATAGTTTATTTACTATAATTATTTATTGTCACATTGCACATTGACTGTGGAATGGAGCCTCGTAGGGTCTTCATATTTATATTTTACACTATCAAGATTACGGAAAGAAGCTTTATGGCCCGGAAAAACTCAAAGCTTGAGGGCATCCTAACTATACGAATAATTATCTGAAGTTATTATGAAAAGTAAATGGAAATCACATTTTCGAACGCAATATAGCATGTGATATAATAGATAAAGAATCATCTCTTCCTTAAATACTGCCCTCTTCAATTTGATATATAAGCTCGAGTGATTACTGATGTACAATAAATGATCAGTCAAATGCTCATCACGCGTTACCTTTTCTTTCAAGAAGTCTAAAATCCAATGTTCTTTTGCTACCTTCACCAAATGTTATAAGCAGAAAAGTAAAAAGTTTTTTAAAAGCATAACCAGAATTATATGATATAAAGGTATATACACAAAAAAGCAAAAAATTGTCTTCAAAAAACAATTCTTTTCACTATCCTTCAATGAAAACTGTAGGGTCAGACTGGGTATCACTGCACATACCATTTTTATGAGGCATCACTCCGCACCTCTTATAATCTAAAAACCACTTGTTTTAGCCTAATTCGGATTGAACCTTCATTTCAAGCATATTATTTTCTCCCATAAACATCATGATGCACCATTATCCTGTTAGTATTTCTAGAGTTAAGTAGCGATATATGCACTTATGCAGTACTCTCAATACGATCTGAAAATAGTCTTAATAAAGGCATAAATATTGAATAAAGTGTTATTTAACTATAATATTGATTAACAATAAACTTACGATCGTATAGTAGCTAGGCTACTTGATGTGGGGGGTATCAAGATAGGGAGAGGGGGTATTTAGGTGGGGGTAAGAGGTTAGTGAATTAAAATATTGTTTAACTATAAACCTACGATCGAATTATATTACTTTATATAAGTTGTTTACTAGTTACGTAAAATTTGGGTGCAAAATTTGTTGCAAATTCATTAAATATGTGTTTAAGAGGCAAGCACAATAGTTAGATTGGGGAGAGGGCATGTAGAAAGGGAATCATAGACATTTAGACGGGGACAGGGGGATTTAGATGGGGTAAGGGGGGGGGAAGATGTGGGAGAGAGAAAATATAGATTGGGAAGAGGGGAATTTAAATGGGACGAGAGGGAGATTTTGATGAGAAGAGATTGCAATTTAGATGGAAGGAGAGTGGGATTTAGACGGCAAAGAAGGAGGTTTAGGTCAGGTGGAGGAGGACTATTAAAATGGGGAGAGGAAGGTTTTAGGTGGGGGAGGTAAGTGCTGTATTTATGCAATGCGCAGTAATACCCCTTCGTGTGCGCTTTGATACCCCTATACACTCAATAAATGTGGCGCACGAAAAATTGTCAATAAGAATTTCATTTATTTTGGTACTATTTCGAAACTGATTGAGAACCATACTCATTCATGAGCATTTCATCACGAGAAAAAGAGTTTTTCAAGTACACTTAGTTTTTGAGTAAGTACAGAGTTTGTGGGATTGTGTGCAGTGATACTCCGTTCGACCCTATATAATATAAGTATTTATACATATCTAGTCTCGGATGAACGTGAAATGTTTGGTAGTTTGACATGAAATTCATACATTTTCAATTAGTTATAATTAGCAAAGTATTAAATTTTTAATAAGAAATAAGAATTTAGAATTTTAAAATATGAGACTATTCGAAGGGAAAGATTATATTGGAGTCTCCAAACATTAAAAATAGATTTTACTTAATTTCCTCCGCCCTCACAATGACGGTTCTTCATTATTACTCGTTGATTATAGATAATAATAATTTCACTATTCTGAATGATTTGTCTTCTCAGTATACACATTTTTATGATATAAAAACAGAAACAAGCTAAGTTTTACGAAAGTCTCAGGACACTCGAATTACGATGACTTCTTTGTCTCTCGTTGTTATTCCTCTATTTTCTTATTATTCTCTTCTTTGACTCTTCAAGTAAAAGAATGAATCTTGTTGTTGATTCTAGAAGCTCCAAGAATTAAAGACAAATAAGAAGGGGCTCTGAAATTAGTTACTGGGCTAACAAAACTCAATAGTTAGACGGTACATTTGAATGTTTGAAAAAGTACTATTATATTGATTATTTAGGAAAAGTAATTGAAATAGGAAATTAAAAAAAAGGTAAGTTGCTCAGTGATTTTTAAACTGTATCAAATACAATTTTGGAAAAGAAAATTTATGTCATACATACACAGATATAATCAAATCCACTTATTAGGTTTATGGTTTTATCGTTATATTAAAGAAACATCAAATAAGACTTACTCTTCAAACTCCACTTAGCAGCTTACGCGAGAATTTCATGGTGCATTTCCAAATCTTAGAATCATTTCGTTTTTGTTTATTCGTAACAGAAGAGAACTAAGCGAAAGTGACGTTTTGAAATGAAACGACAAACTGAGATTCTTTATGGAGATTTGGTTCGAAAAATGTTCACAAACCCGTTAACTGAATATCTTCGGGTTCCACAAATCTTTCAAGAATATGCTTAGATAATTGGATGAAGTGTACTTCAAAGATTTGTATTTTTGATAAGATTTATTGATTTGCTTTTTTTATGATTAACATATTTAAAAATATATGTCTTTGTTAATGCTTTTATAGAGATATAAGGTACGCTAAAAGTTATCAGGCAAATTTTCGCTTTGGATACTTAAAGTATGGAAAAAAAAAACAATAATAATATATCCGACAATTACCAAATGATTTTCCTATCAACTTCACTAATTTTGTCATTTGAAATGTTCATCTCATTTTCAAAGTTCATCTATATCAGCTTTAAATCGTTTATCGGTTGCACAGCTATTTCGAATTATCTCTGTGAAAATTTAATTTTCGAACCTTTCATTTCTCATCACTACATTCATTAAAAGTATCAAAATATTTATAATAAATAGCAGTAGACTTAATAAGACTGAAATTGTTGATTTAGATTTGTATAGCAGTAGATAGATAGCTAGCTTTTAAAATATTTTATATAATATGATTAGGACACAACGAGATCGGAATTTGTTTATTAGACAACAATAATTTATATTAAGATCTTGGAGCCATTTCATTCACACGTCAACATCAATTGAATTATTTTCATTCAATAACCACATCATCTTAATTAACGACCATGCTCATAATCATATTATTTTCCCAGGAGAAATAAGATCCCCCACTCTCCGTTCAGCACCCTTATAGACTTATAACCTTGCTCACCGTAAGTTATAGAGTCGGAATTGGTAATGGGTATTAGCGCGCAGAATCTCGCAAACTCTGTATTTACTCATAAACAAAGTGTACTATAGAAACTCATTTTCTTGTTATGAAATGGTCATAAATGAGGATGGTTCTCAATCAATTTCGAAATAACACCTAAATAAATAAAGTACTTATTGGCGATTTTTCGTGCGCAATTTTTAGTGAGTGTACACTATACAGTGTGTCCCAATAACGAAACCTAGATTTCAACCCAAAACAACAACTAAAGAAACATTTTCTTTCAATTATCATTTTGTTTGTTGAACTTCTCTTCATCTGCATTTAAATTTTCCTACATATTTATTCATTTTTATGAATGTTATAACGATTTTATTGAAGGGGGAAAAAATAGCTTTCCGCAAAAGGTCAGAAAGCGGACAATGAAGTAAGTTCGAACATAAAATAACCCCATTGATAAAATAAAAGCATTTTATGAAAATATTTATTAATCGGCAATATTTTTTTTAAAGAAATATTGCCTATACGGAGAAATGTGTCTTAGTACAAAAAAGAAAGCACAAGTTTAAATTTTAACAAAGGTCGTCCAGGTCGCAATAGGACAGTACCAAAGAAATGAAGACAAAATCAATTTTGTAATGATATGTTCACTACAGTATCACATCAAAATTTGTTTTAAGCCAGTTTAAAATTGTCAGACTTAAAAGCAGCTATAGTCTCATTACACCATGTCAGAAAGTCGGATCCCGCTATTTTAAATAAACTTCCAATTGAGAGATCAACTAACTGGAAATCATTCAAGCTGTTCAATGAATGAAATCTTTTGTCTGGTCGTCCGAGAAGTGGTAGGCAACGCCCTCTATAGTCTAACGTATTCGAAAGAAGAATAGGAAAAAAACAAATAGATTGATTAGAATACTAACAAAAGACAAGTCCGGCAACCATAAGATACGACGACTCGTCAAGGAGGTCCTTAAAATGTCTTCTTCACCCTCAAAAGAGACAAGAATTGTCGGCAGTGGGAAGCAAAAAAGAAAGGAGAAAATTGAAATTTCTTCTGATAGAATTCAAGTCTGGCACGACTGACGAGATTGTTTATTCAGTTGAGAAGATCTTCACAGTTGAATTGGCTTATGACAGAATCATTGGAAATGACAGAATATTTAGAAAAAATAGAAATATCAAAGATTCGTACACCTTCTGCAATGGAAAGAGGATGAATCAAAAACATGAAGGTCTTCACTCATTTTTGTCGATTATGGCTCAAAAATTACTTCAATTTTTATACTGGTAACATAATGAATCCGATTTGGAAAGTGCTTAGGATCGTTTCTTCTAGAACACTTCATCTAGACATTCCATTAAGATGTAGCTACGCTAAACACAGCGAATATTACTCAGAATTGATGGAGAGAGCATATTTCAAAGTTTTGGTTCAAAGATCTGTGGCCTTCCTCCTCCACGGATCTTAATCCGTCAACGAATCCGATACATGTGAGAAAATTCATTGGTATTCGGAAAACTGCCATGTTAAAAACCCGTTCAATAGCGTGGAGTCTAGAGCCAATTGTCGTCAACCTAGTTGAAGCTTATCAACCGTATTTTAACTGACATATTACACTAGGAAATAGAGCTCCTTATTAAGTTTCCTCCTGAACCTAACATGTTTTGAACATGTTAGAACTTGTTAGAACTTAGAACATGTTAGAACTTAGAACATGTTGGAACTTCTTTCTTATAGACTTCTTTATTTCATGATTGTATCCAAATTTTCGTCACGCTGTAACATATGCCTAATTAACCTCATCCTCTGACCAAATCACTTTCATCATCGTTTTGACACACCATTATTCTTTATGAGAGGAAACGATATCTTAAACTTTAGGTTCACGTAGAAAACTTAACGACTTCTGCAAACAATTTCTAACAACTGAAAACAAAAATGTGAAATATAAACCAAACATGAATTCTGTAGAGGTTAAAACATTTGATTTTGTCAAGCATGTATTCCAAATTGAGAAATTAATGTTATATTATTTTGAATTTGACACGTTGGACATAATTAATTAAGGGAAGTTAGTACGTATACTTCAGGATATTCAGTTATGATTTTATCAATCGAATCCTTATAACGAATGATATAAATTGTTTGCATAAAAAGTCATATTGAATGAGAAGCTACAATTCCAACTTATTTTTTCGTTAAAAAAAGATCGTGAGAATATATATCAATGATAAAATTAATATTGTCAATAATAAAATATAACGTGTATGTAGAAAATGAATTATGAATTGCCAGGTGTAAATCTTTTATAGTGTATATTGCAATTGAATCAAATTATTAATTGTTAATTGAATTTTCATCATTAAAATTCAATTCATATCATTAATTGATGCAGGTTGACTGTTCATTGTGATCACTGAACAAAAAGGTGT
Organism: Caprella mutica; assembly: GCA_947561585.1. Taxonomy (NCBI): domain Eukaryota; kingdom Metazoa; phylum Arthropoda; class Malacostraca; order Amphipoda; family Caprellidae; genus Caprella; species Caprella mutica. Next base: position 55,013 of record CANNZV010003690.1, read on the forward strand.
TCGTTAAAGCAAAGAATATTCATTGTACACAAGTATGAAAGAGTGTTCAATTACACAGTGACAAAGACGGTTAGCTATTATATTATAATATTCTACGTGTTCCTTCATTAGTCATTTAGTTATTAGTTAGTCCGTGAATTACACTTTAAAATTACATCTAAACAAATATGGTAACTATGATGATGCTACAAATTATCGTATTTTTTTCAAATCCGAATTTTTCGGCGATAATTTGGATAACGAAAAAATTTATAGAAGAAAAAATGTCTAATCCAGATATCACAATAATCGGAAAAAAACTAATCAGAATAACAAAAAAAAAATAGTAATGAATTCGGATATTTCCACAATATATTTTTCATTGTGTAGAATTTTCCACTGGTCATCTGGTCATGATTATTCATCCAAAATTCATTAAATGTTTTTAGGAAAATTGAACTTATATTATGTGTTTGAGTTAGTCCTGCATTTCAATTTGTGTGCTGGGGTAAGGTTCATATTGCATAGTTTTCATGATTATTGATTTCATTAGCCAAAAATGTATAATTAACGAACAAATGAAAAGCAATCTTTTGATCCTCTCATCCAATGGTGGGTAGGGGAGGAAACTATTTTTCAATGATGGTACTCTGAATGAATATTTTACTTATTATTTACATGTTGTCTTTTCAGGGACCGATACGTAGCTCTTTCACAATGTAAATAAGGTAGACATCTCCCACCATATTATGAAAGATTGGGGTGATGTGGGAGATAGTTTTAATTATTTTGTAAGAAAATGTGATGTGCAATCTTATTGAGATTACATCTTGCAATGGATTTTTAATCGTTTTGAAGAGGAAAAATGTACAAATATTCAACCCTAATGAGTTTGACCATAACAATTCACGTGAAGGTGTGACTAAGTGCTAAAAACACACTTTTAGGGTAGTGTACTTTTAACAAGTTTTTATAGTATATACATATAAACTGCGTCCATCGCTTTATTGCAGATCACTATTTTGTGAATAATTTTAATAATATTGATCGAACAGTAGTGAAACTTTGGTCACTGGAAGATTGCTTCTATGTTAGTATCTTGCAGAAATATTTTTTGAATCTATGAGAAAATTGGAAAGTTATGAACGTTTATGTATTTTCAAGGCATTTTAACTGTCCATCGCTTTATTGCAGCTCTGTGAAAAGGCCAAGAAATGGGCGATTAACTTCTACCGATAGGGTAAAAATTGTAACAGGTCTTGCAGAAGGGAGGACTCTTCTATATTTAGCTTTATATTTTGGGAGGGATAAGAGAACAATAGTTTCTTTTGTGGAAGATCCCGACACCAACCCAAGGAGAGATGAGGGTACGAGGAGAAGCTTTTCCCCCTCGAAATATGCGAAAACTACCCAGGCAGGTTATAAGGCAGCCAAATAACACTAGTGCCTCCATTTTTGACAAGGCTGTCATTGGTTATTCGTCCAAACAATGTCTTAAAGGAGACGTTAAGGAACGTGGAGCCCATT